>BSBM01000040.1:945000-1140000 GCA_027924585.1 Larix kaempferi
CTATCCCATAGGAGTAGACCCAGTGTTGTTTGGTCACAGGATTGATGGTGATTACTTGGTTCATGGACAGCCTACTTCAGGCACATCAGGATGGTTGAGTGCATCCTCTTCAGATGCAGAGGGGGATGATGGGCAAGATGCTCACAGCAGAGATGAGGCCAGGAGGAGTGGGCCTGTTCAGCAGATGGGTGAGCGAGAGGCTCACCATGATGAGGATCAGGGCAGTGATTGCGGAGTTCCGATGGATGAGCGAGATGCTCATGACAGTGATGAGTCACAGGAGGTTGAGCCTTTGGGCTCATATCAGATGGATGAGCATGTTGCTCATGCAGGCATCAGTTAGAGAGTGAGCTGGTATGACATGGTTGAGATGGACTTAGCTCAGGAGAGAGCTCAGTCAGTTCAGTCAGTGCAGAGACAGAGGGAGTTGAATTACAGAGCTGAGTCAACTCAGGGTCATAGGCAGATGATCTACAGAGCAGTAGATCCACTTGACAGAGGTCTTCAGGGTTGGTTACAGCAGCAGAGACTCAGAGGGAGTCTGATTCAGAGTGCAGTGATAGAGTCAGCAGTGGTTGACAGAGGGGCTTCATTAGAAGCCACACATATGGAGATTGATTAGGGTGGTTTAGGTCAGAGTGCAACAGTGACAGGCAGATCAGTTAGATCAGTGTCAGCTACAGAGGACTTGTTGGATCCAGGTATTCATGGTAGGACTTCCCTTGTTAAGAGGGAGTGTTAGATTATGGTAATTTCGGGATGTCCTCCATGACTCAGATGCCTTGCATGGAGGGACAATATTACCACAGCAATCAGGATGGAGTAGAGAGTGAGATGCACTCTACTCAGTGGCATGAGCCCAGCAGGGGCTGCATGCGGAGCTTCAAGGGAGATTGACCTATGCATGCATGAGTATTGCATGACCTGCCAACATTCAGTGATTGCATGCAAAAGTGACTTTTTGCATGCACCGGGAATTAGGGTTTTGGCAAACCTAATTCATCGGTGAGATTATTTATAGAGGCAGGGGGTCCCCAGATGGGATTAGTCAGTTGTATAATCAGAGAGAGATAGTGCCAGAGTGAGGGGGACGAATCTGTCCATGTGGGGCGACTTTCTGAGATAGGGAGGAGTTGCTGCAGGAGCTAGAAAGGTCAGATCTGAGCTAGATTAGTGACCTTCAGTTCCAGAGAGACCAGATCTCCAGTACTGTGAGCTGAGAGAGCTCCATAGTGTGATTACTGATTAGATTGGAGGAGGCCGAGTTTGCTTGGAGGAGGACGTTTTTCCTGAGGAGTAGAAGCTCGTTGTGAGCTGGATTGATCGAGTTGGAGTTCGACACTTTCAGGATAGCCTTGCCTTGAGATTTGAGGAAGGTTAGAGACGATCGGAGCTCAGATGTGTTGAGATCCGGAGCAGTATGAGCATTTGACATCCAGAGGAGGAGGGCGCACTTGTGCATGTAGAGAGGGCCGATTTCATCAGTGGACAGTCTTCAACGCGAGCATATCAAAGCAGAGTGATCTAGAGAGGGCAGATCTATCAGAGGCATCGTCAGAGCACTCAGATCCAGATTGGCAGTTAGGGCATACTTCGTCAGTGCATGCATTAGCTGGATGCATGCAAATTAGAGTTTGTCCTGGTCAGAGGGATTGAGTTACCGGCTGAGGTAATTCTGTATTGTATTGCTTCTTTATTCTTCTATATGCTCTGGGCTCGAGAGAGAAGATAGTCCCATAGTTAGCTGGTTTTTCCCGAAAGGGTTCCAGGGTATATCTGTTGTCTATTGTGGTTGATTGCTCTTATATGTTAGTTGGTAGATGCAGATCTAGTGGTTGAATCTATGTTTTTATGAGTATGTACTGACATTGAGATTCATACTACTTGAGGTCTCAGACTGATCCAGAGGGAGTAGTGATCTCTGGATCTATATATATTTACAATATATTGACCTAGTCAAACCCAGTTTGACTATGGTCATTTCTTGGGATCCGTGATGATGTGGGCCATGTATGCTTATTGATGATGATTGATGGTCCCACATACTCTTGATGATGATGCTATATGATGGACATATGATTTAGATGATGATTGATGCAGTTCAACAGGTTTTATTATTTCTCCAGATCATCAGATTATACATTGTCCATATATGGTGGACCCTACAGTTAGCCCATCAGGGAAACCCATGGTGTATGAGTACACATTCTTAGTAGATTTGGGTCTTCTGGATCCAATGAGACACTTATCATTCAGTTCTGGGAACTTCTGACAGTGATAGATGCAGTTTTTCACTTGTTGACTAGATTTGGGGATGATTTCCCAGCCTGAGTAGCAAGGGCCATGAGAGGCCAGTTCACTTAGGGTGCTGTATGAGGAGGGGGTGGTCCAACCACTTGATATTACCATTTACCCCCCCTTCTGGAGAGCCTGGTGGGCTCAGTTTGACAGCGCAGGTGACCTAGGAGGCAATTTTGGCACTTTCACAGTTACCGAGCTAGTCCAGAAATGGGATAAAAGGTTCATTGAGGAATTCGATTTGGCAATTGAGGCAAGGTTTTGGCACTTTGTTTTCATAGAGGTCTTCTAGGGTGAACCCCCTATCTTCCAGCCAGTTTTCATCACTTGGATGGGTCCACAGAGGCCACAGGAGGCCTTTTACTGCATGTCTATCACAGATTTTGAGGACAGATTTGATCATTTGTATTTATTTTGGACATATTATATTATTTTATTGTGCCATGGGGATGAGCTAGCAAGGATTGATGCCTCCTAGCCCCACCATGTGCTTTATATGTCATGTCCTCGTCATATGAGGTGGGCCCATGTATTTTTGCCCCCTTTAGAGGATGGCGTCACCCTCCATGACTACTTTTTAGTTATTACGTCATCACCTTTTGAGTGATCCATGTGTTATGTTGTTATGATTCATCTTAGCCATTGATTATGTATTGAGATCTTTTAATCTCAACCACTTATTTCAAAAAGTGGTTTTGAGATCTAGGGTTTTGGTCTTTATTATCCTATATAAAGAGGAGACCCCCTATTGTATAGCTCACTTTTCGAGCTCTAGAATATTGGAATAGAACACCTTTTTGTGGAGCATATTTCTCTTGTCTTGTGGATTCTCTTGCATCTTGAGTATACAGTATCTCTTCTATGTATCATTGTGGATTTTGGAGCTACATCTTGTTTTCTTGTAGGGAGGCCGAATTGGTGGAGAGGAGGACGATTTGAAGATGATTATTGTTGGAGGGATCCACATATTTTCTCTTGGGTTGATCTTGGTGACAGGGAGTATCATTATTGTATCTTTGTGACATAGTTGATGCTTTCTATTACATCTTTCCATCATTTTCATAATCATCTTACTTGGCTTGTTTCACTTGATCTTGTCTTGTAGGAGGAGGACGATTTGGCATCTTGGAGGAGGACATTTTTGCTTGGAGCTCTTGGATCTCACTTTTGAATATACACATAGGAGAATGCTATCAATTTGCAAGGTGGCCATAAGAAATTGAGGTAAGTTCTACAAGGTATGTGCCTAGATCCATCCATTCTTCTTCATTGGTCACAAACCCTTAAAAGTCAAAACCCTCATTTTTGTTTTTCTTAGATCTACTTGGATCTAGCCTAGCTTTTGGAAAGATATTGAAAACCCACCTCTATAGTATCCACGGAAATTCGGATCTATAGTTTGGTGGTGATTGGGTTCCATTCGACACATTTTTCAAGGTGAAATAGCCCTCTTGAGGCAAATCGCACCCCTTGGGAGAAGCTAATTGGGTTAGATCCAACACATGGGTAGGTGAGATCCCACTTGATTCATACTCTCCTCACTTGATAACCTACCCCTAGTGTCTCACTTTATTGATTTTTTCCTTGTGGGCCCCATTCCTCATTTTGAGGGTTGTGCTCCACTTGGGTCAATTTGGTGATGCACTTTATATCTCAGATCTATGGAGATCTAGCCATTGGATCACTTTGATTTTCTAGATCCACATTAATAATTGCCTAAACTACCCGGATCTAAAGTTTGGTGGCCATTGGATTTGATTTGACACACTTTTCCATGCATTTAGCCCTCCTTAGGCAAAGTTGCACTCATTGGGGGTTTGAGTTTGTCCACTTCTAGGATGTGGGTGGTTGAGATCCCATTGGATTTGAAATGAGCATACCTTGTTTTGGGGATTGTTGTCCACTTGGGTCACCTAGTGAAACATTAGATCTAGTAAGATCTAACCATCCAATCTACTTGATCTTGAACAATACCCTTGATTTGGATCTTAGGTGTGCCAATCTACATTTTGACACCCTTTTGACTCCATATGCCCATCCATTTCAAGGCACTAGTCCACCTAAGGCAATTCGCACTCCTTGGGAGTAGTGTCAAATGCTAGATCCCATATGTGGGTATTTCTAGTTTCATCTTAGATCTATAGATCTACTCTTTGCATACCCCTTAGTACCAATTGCACCCCTAACTTCACCTTATGGGTCCCATTTGAACCATTTCCATATCCCAAGGAAGTGGGTCCCACATGTGTCTTTTATGGTACTAGATCTTGTTATCTAATCTCATCACGTGGCCTAAATCATTCATTGGTTGAGACACTAGTCACTCCTTAAGCCTCTTTCAACCATACTTAAACTTCTAGGTCCACCTAACCTTGCATTGGTTTCCGTAACTCATCTTTCATACTTCCCTAAAAACCTTTGTCTTGGTCCAATCACCTTTGATTGGCTATAGGGACTCCCCCTTGGTCTTGATTCATCTTGATCTAAAGCGAAGAGTGCCTTGGTTGACGTGAGTCCCAGCTTGCATTGGGAACCGTTGCATCTCTTGGGTCACCTGTTTAGTTGTCCATCTCATCTACCATCCCGGATGGGATATCTTTAGGGACAACTACAAGTTGTGTGATAACAGGGGGGTCGTGCAAGATTGAGTCTTGGACATGGCTCAACATTGGTGGCTACTGGGGATGATAATCCCACTCCCATTGTTCATAGAGCACGAAAAAAGAAAATGGAAATTTCCCGTGGCAAGAGGAAACATCCATAAAATCTACTTTTCTTGTCTTTTCTTGTTTACAATACTTTCAAGTTTCTGCACTATTGACTCTTTTATATTTATTGTTAGATTGACTTCGGTATGTCCTCCATGGTTCAGATGCCTTACATGGAGGTACATTAGCTGCATAGGCATCAGGATGGAGTAGAGAGTGAGATGCACTCTACTCAGTGGCATGAGCCCAGTGGGGGCTGCATGCGGAGCTTCAGGGGAGATTGACCTTTGCATGCATGAGTATTGCATGACCTGTCAGCTTTTGCATGCATGCATGCAAAAGTGACTTTTTGCATGCACCGGGAATTAGGGTTTTGACAAACCTAATTCATCGGTGAGATTATTTATAGAGGCAGGCCGTCCTCAGATGGGGTTACTCAGTTGTATCATCAGAGAGAGATATTGCAAGAGTGAGGAGGGCGAATCTGTCCATGTGGGGCGACTTTCTTAGATAGAGAGGAGTTGCTGCAGGAGTTAGTGTTATCACATATATAGTAGCCGGGCTACCATACATTATTTTTCTCATTCCAGTACACTATTCAGCCAGTTCCCTTGCATTTGAGATGCTGAGATGAGCATCTATATTGGATCACTATCAGATTGTGGACAGCAGTTATATTCCCCATGCCATGACTGAGTTTCAGGACACTCAGAGAGATGCCCGATATAGCCATTATGCCATTGGTACAGAGCAGGCAGTAGTGCCCAGAGTTACAGCAGCAGTTCCAGAGGACAGATGATGGTACAGGTTGATGTGCATTCAGGTATATGACTCAGCAGGTATATTACAGGTGTTATGGTTAGATTGCTTTTATACGTATTCTTATAGCATGTCATAGCACTTAGTGTCATGATCTGGCGATCATATAGATATATGGACCTGGTTGACCTATTATATTATATTATACTGTCCCTACTCAGACTTAGAAGTTCACTATTCATACTCATTGGTACATACCCTCCTTAGGGAGAATAGAGATGATCATTACACCATACTTTGGCTTGCTAGTGTTGGCTCCATCATTTCACTGTCTTCATTCATCCGTGGCCTACCTTTTAGATTATCACCCTGACTTACTACTTGACTAGTGGCATGGAGGACTTTTCCCCGCTGTAGCCTCTGTATTGGATGAGCTTCCCTGTTTATTGTGTCTCGGCTCTGAGTTGGTGACAAAACTTACCTATGGTGAGTTGGAGTTCCTTGGGAATTCCCCCTAGTCACTAAAGTTGTGTTGGCTAAACCTGAAACTTTTGGTGCTGCCATGAATACAAAATCTGGAAAAAATGAAATGTTATATCTTGTATGAAAAGCCCATTCATGCAATGTGTTTCTAAACACACATGAATGAGAGGCATGCCAAATGAACATGGCAATGAAAATAAAATGTTATATCTTGTGGAAAATAAATACCTAGGTAAACAAGCTGTCCATGACACACCTAGAAGTGCTCAGGTAAACAAGTGCCTTAAAAACACACCTGCAGCAGAAAGCCTAAAAGAAAAAATGTAAATCTATGCAATGTGTTTATAAACACACATAGATCAAGGCTATGGAAACTTCAGGCCCAAAAGCAATAGAACTTAAATGCTATATCTAAACAATTGCTGGCCTTATTTGTATTATGGATTGTGCGCATCTGTGAAGGTAAATAAACCCTCTTTAAACAACTCATCCATTTGTGAGACATCGCCATTCCCTGTGTTATTGCTCATTCAGTATATACTATGGTGTATTCCCTTTCCCTTGCCAAAGTGTCACCAAGTCAAGACAGTCAAGTCATCCCTTAGCCTAGCCAGTTAATTTAGCCCTCACCCTTCACTAGCAAATTGATCACAACTATGAAGTGAGTATGATCCTGAAAGTCTAGTCTGAGTAATAATAATAATTAACGACAATATATATTTGGATGTAGATCGCCAGTTATGATCATTATGTGTTATAATTGCTATTTGAATAAGTTGTAGAGCATGTATTAACCTTGATACTTTACAGCAGCATTGGATGATGGACTAAGTTATATTTGGTCTTGGTTGGACCTAGTTTGACCATGGAGGACCATGGGACATGAGATGATAGACCTTATGATGATATGGATAGATGATATATGGTCTATATACACATACATGATGATTCTATGCAGCAGCTACAGGGTTATGATGATGATTCTTGGGATACAGCAGTGTTTGATCATTTACAGAGCATTATTATTGGCCTTGTTCCGGTATATTGGATATTTATTTTGAGCATGCAGAGACTCATATGATGTATGAGTACACATCTTGGATAGATTTGGACCTTCTGAGTCCAATGGGACAGTTTGTTTTCAGTTCCGGGCACTTACAGTGATGATTGAGCCTCAGTAGGCTATCCCAGTGCAGTTTTGGTCTTTTGGAGGCCCTGTCGGAGCAGAGATGACTTTTATCCGGTTGACCTAGGGCGCTGATGATGGAGGGGGTGGTCCAGCCACTTGTTTTTACCATATTACCCCCCTTCCGGACACATTGGTGCCCTCACCTTGACAGCGCCAGCACTCCAGGAGGCTGTTTGGGGCAGTTTCACGCTTCCCGATGCATTTCAGGATTGGTAGAAATGGCTATTGAGGAAATCGATTTGGGCTACTGAGGCAAAGTTATGGCATGGGATGATCAGTGATGATAGATCGGGACCTTCCACACCTTCTCCAGCAGTTTCAGCTTCATCGGGGCCTGCATCCATCACTTATGGCACTTTCTGTGGATTTTTTGAGGTCTTTTGAGGACCACGACTTCACTATGGAGGCACGATTTGGTACATTCATGATTATTTTTTTGGTTATTGTGCTATGGGGATTGACCAAGGAGGGATAAAATTACCCCTTGGACCCACCATAAGCCTCTTATGATATTTTGTCATCATGATTTGGTGGGATTCCCCTTTTGTAGGGCGATTTTGTCCACTTACATTATATTTTATTAGTGATCCATGTATTTTATTGTTGAGCTCATCTCAACCATTGATTAGACATTTGTATCTTTTAATCTTAGCCACTCATCCAAAAAGTGGTTAGGGTTTTGGTGCCTCTCCTTCCTATTTAAAGGAGAGAGCCTCTCATTGTAAAGGGACTTTTGGCTCTGGATTATTGGAATAGAAAATTATTATTGCATCTATCTCCAATGTTGTGGTGAATGTTTTTGGTGTTCGTTCGTTGGTTCTTCCTTTGCACTGAGTTATTGGAGATCTTGTTTGCCATATCTTTTGTACCACGATTTTGCATCTACAGGTGGAGGCCGATTTGCTTGGAGGAGGAGGTATTGGTAGGGGAAGACTCTCCCTACTTCTTCTTTGGAGCTCTTCGTTGGTAACAGGGAGTATTACTGTCCCAGGACCTTCTATTTCATGTTACTATTTGCATTTCTCTTGTATTTCTTCCATACTTGATCTTACTGATTGAATTTTATTCCTTGGTTTGACAGGTAGAGGAAGGCGCACTTGTGGACTAGGGCATCAAATTGGCAAGCAAATCAACAATCTCTCATTTGATCTCTGCGGGAATCTTCCTCAACATCAAGGCATCTCAACCACATCATTCAGGTATGATCTCAAGGTAAGTTCTATCTCCATAGTCTATCCAATTGTCAAAAACATTTAAAACCCTAATTAATTAAAACCCCAATTTTGCATTTTCTCAGATCTACTTAGATCTATTGGGTTGTTGGGCGTAATATTAAGAACCCACCTCTATAGCATCCACGGCATCTCGGATCTATAGTTTGGTGAGGATTGGCTTCCATTTGACCCCCTTCCCAGGCCAACTTAGCCTCTCCCAAGCAAGGCGCACTTCCTAGTTTGAGCAGGTTGACCTAGATCTAAGCGATGGGTGTTTGAGATTCCACTTGATTTGACATCTACACATCAAATAACATACACCCAGGTTGTCACTTTTCTGAAACTCACCTTGTGGGCCCCATTCCACATTTTAAGGGATTTAATCCCCATTTTGGACCACTTGGAACCCTTAAACTCAGATCTACTAAGATCTAACCGTTGGATTACCACGAAAATACAGATCCACACTCCTACCTGACCGATCTACCCGGATCTAAAGTTTGGATGCCATCCGACTTGTTTTGACCTACCTAACCCCACTTTTAAGCCTCCTTGGGCAAAGTCGCACCACCTTGGAGAAGTGAGTTCACTCACTTCTAAGAACTGGGTACTTGAGATTTTTGGAGATTCAGAACCGGAATAATTCAAAACCTAGGTCTAGACTGTCATTCTGTCAAATCTTGCCTTGGGGATTGCATTCCTTGTTTTAAGGGATTGTGGTCCACTTGAGTCAAACCTAGATCTAGATACATTCATCCATCAAGACATCCATTGCCCACTTGTCCCAAGTACTAGGAGTCCTAAACCACAAGTCAAACCTACTTTGACTCCACTTCCCAATTCCCAAGGCACTGGTTTCTCTCCAAGTTAGTTCAACCTTCCTAGATTGTTGGATTGACTTGTGGATTAACCTATGCATGGTGGACTAAACCCTTGATGCTATCATGAATCATGGTCAAGCTTGTCATCCGTACTAGTTAGCCCCAATACAAACCTTAACTTCCCTGCATTGGACACAGTTCCCAAGGCAGTGGACTTTCCAACATTGAACTAGTACACCAGCCCTAGATCTCACTTCAAACATTATAAGTCACTCTTACATCAACCATGAACCAAAGCTATACCTATTGAACCCCTCACTTGGCTTGTGACTTCACCCTTAGGTCTAGGATAAACCATACACCTAACTTCACTTAGAAATACCCTGATTTGGTGTCTTGGTTTTGATCTCTCCTGTCGGGAGTAGATCGGGTCTCCCCCTTTGTTGTCTGGGCTAGACAACATAAAGCGAAGGTTGCCTCGACTGGCGTGACAACCATATATATTGGAGGTCGAGGTGATTGTGGTTGCACCTTTGAGTTGCCCTTCCCTATTGCCATCCATGACTGGATCCATCCATAGGGGTAACTACAGCTTAGGTGATAACATTTTGGCGCCGTTGCCGGGGACGCAATAGGCTTACCTTGGTCCGACATATTATTTTTGTTAAAGCTCTCCTCCCCTTTCTCTTTGCCATAACATTTTGGCGCCGTTGCCGGGGAGGCAATAGCTTGCCCTAGTTCGACATACTTTTCTTCAAGCTTTCCCGTTCTCTTTGCCATAACATTTTAGCGCCAGAGACGTAATAGGATTACCTTGGAAAGCTACTAGTCCTTCCCACATATACAACGACACATATCTTGGTAGAAGAGTTAAACCTACCTGGCGACTCCCAATCGTGACTCCGCTGAGGAGCGAGCTCATTTACATCCTTACAACACTAAGACAAATCTTATCATTATCTAGAACCCATGGGGTGCATCATTTTGTTTTCAGGTTCTTGAATTTAAAAATAAATATAAAAAATAAAAAAATAAAAAGATAAAAAATTATTATCCATGGCTGCTTCTGAGCGACCTAGAACTTTCGGTCGTTTAAAAGTTTTTGACTTTTCAAAAATTGTTGGGTATCCTCATCATATTCCTCATCAAGCATGTGCAAGGTTGCCTATTTTCGATGGAAGTTATGAAATCTCTGTTAAAAGACACCTTGAACTTTTTAGGGAAATTATTAAAGAGTTATCCATAACCCATGAGGATGTGTGTATGAGACTATTGGCTTCATCTTTCAAAAAAAGAGCTGGACTCTGGCTTTCGAATTTGAAACCCAATAGCATTTCTGGTTATGACATGTTTGAAGATAAATTCCTAGAAGAATGGGGAAGTGAATTCGATGATATGTATCTTTCAAATCAAATCCGAGATCAAAACCCTCCCCTTTCCGATCCTATTGTTGAATCATTTAACAATCGAATATCAAGTAATTTGTCAACATCCGGAGATGACCTTTCCTGCCCAATTTCTTCTGATGATAAATCTTCTACTTTTGAGTCAATCGAAAGTCTAATCTTTAATCATTGTACAAATCATAAGTTTTCAAATTGCTTCTTAGGTAGCCCTAGTCCTGATCCTGAGGGAATTTCTAAGGATGAGCTTTTAGTTAACAAGTCTACTGAAGTTCCTCCCTCAGAGAAACTCATGAGTCATTCTATTTTTAGTGATCATTCAATTCCTTATCAACTTACTGAAGAAGAAGAAAGTAGGGACATAGATCAAGATCCTCTAGTGGTGATTTCAGGTGATCATTGTGCAAATAATCAGGATATGTTAAATGAAATTATTAATCTCACCCCTGATCAATTAAATGAAAATGATCACTTATCCTCTTATAATTTTAATGATGAATTAATGAAAGATCAATATCAAGATGAGGAAGAGTTTATAAATCATACTAGGTGTTCTAATCTTTGTTCCACTTCTTACAATGGATCTTTAAATTTTTCTTTTTTCATCTTTAATCAAGATAATTTAGAGTTAGATAGTTATGGTCAATCTGGTCCTCAAGTTGTAAAAATTAAATTTGATCATCAGCTTGAAATTATTCCTAAAATAAAGAATGTTTTCTATTATCAAGATCCAAGGTCAAACTTGTCTATCCATTTGGGAGAAATTTCATATTTGCAATCCACCCTCCTTTCCCAATTCTTTCAATCATCTTTGGGTTGGTGCTCTAGTCAATCTTTTGCCTTGGAAATTTTTAATAGGAAGTATAAGCATGATTACATGTTTGGAGAAAAAGCACTTCATGTCCCTTTTCAGTCACTTTGGAACCATAATGTATGTTGTCAAGTTATCAATCATTCTTGGTGGCTAGAAAAGGTGTTTAAAGATCAATTCCATCTTTTCTCCATTTTTGAACATCAAGTGGGTCTGACTTTGATTTTCCGTCTTTTAAGCTTTAATTTTTCCCCACTTGAATTTTTGATCATCAGTCCCAAGGAGAATCAAATTGAATATATAAGAGAAGTCAATGAGGAAAGTAATTTATTAAATGAAATGTCATGTATTTTCCCTCCATCAACTTTAAACAATCATATTCATGAATTTTATGATCCTATCAATTCTTGGATGGAGGATGTTTGCAGTAATCAGTTTTTCCCTTGGCATAATTTCATATTGCATCATTCAAACCATTCTTCAATTTATGAACAAATCAAGAAGACTGTGCCCTTAAATTTGTTGATCTTTAGCCCAATCTTGACTTGTTCTATTATCAAAAATCAAATAAGAATCATTGACCTATTTGATGAATGGTTGCACTGGATTTATGATTTTACCTAGCATTTGTGCTAACTGGTTAGATTAGAGTAGGTAGGAACTGAATAAGCCTACTTAGGCAGTAGTTAGTCTTTTCAGCCATTGAGTCTGGCACCTTCTTAGTCTCTAAGCTCCTTTGTAAGCTCCTAGGTTAACTGAGTACCTGTCCCTTTTTTCTTTTTCCCTGCACAATAAATTTCAAATTTTGCAAATTATGTTAGTAGTTTAATTTACTTTCTGCAGTTATATATTTCATGCATTTTTATTTCTGACATAGAGTAGATTTTATTTCAGTTGGTTTTATATTTTTCCCACACATGCGGCATGAGGTATGTTTGATGTTTGTGAATGCAGAAAATAGGTTGCAAAAATAAAAGCTGGAAATAAAATGGTAGAGTGTTGATCGTGGATGCGAGTAGCAGAGTTCGAGGACCAGAGATTCTGAGGTTCTCAAGCGCTCACTTCAGCAGAGCACTTGTCCCAGCCGGAGCCAGATGTTATCACATATATAGTAGCCGGGCTACCATACATTATTTTTCTCATTCCAGTACACTATTCAGCCAGTTCCCTTGCATTTGAGATGCTGAGATGAGCATCTATATTGGATCACTATCAGATTGTGGACAGCAGTTATATTCCCCATGCCATGACTGAGTTTCAGGACACTCAGAGAGATGCCCGATATAGCCATTATGCCATTGGTACAGAGCAGGCAGTAGTGCCCAGAGTTACAGCAGCAGTTCCGATGATGGTACAGGTTGATGTGCATTCAGGTATATGACTCAGCAGGTATATTACAGGTGTTATGGTTAGATTGCTTTTATACGTATTCTTATAGCATGTCATAGCACTTAGTGTCATGATCTGGCGATCATATAGATATATGGACCTGGTTGACCTATTATATTATATTATACTGTCCCTACTCAGACTTAGAAGTTCACTATTCATACTCATTGGTACATACCCTCCTTAGGGAGAATAGAGATGATCATTACACCATACTTTGGCTTGCTAGTGTTGGCTCCATCATTTCACTGTCTTCATTCATCCGTGGCCTACCTTTTAGATTATCACCCTGACTTACTACTTGACTAGTGGCATGGAGGACTTTTCCCCGCTGTAGCCTCTGTATTGGATGAGCTTCCCTGTTTATTGTGTCTCGGCTCTGAGTTGGTGACAAAACTTACCTATGGTGAGTTGGAGTTCCTTGGGAATTCCCCCTAGTCACTAAAGTTGTGTTGGCTAAACCTGAAACTTTTGGTGCTGCCATGAATACAAAATCTGGAAAAAATGAAATGTTATATCTTGTATGAAAAGCCCATTCATGCAATGTGTTTCTAAACACACATGAATGAGAGGCATGCCAAATGAACATGGCAATGAAAATAAAATGTTATATCTTGTGGAAAATAAATACCTAGGTAAACAAGCTGTCCATGACACACCTAGAAGTGCTCAGGTAAACAAGTGCCTTAAAAACACACCTGCAGCAGAAAGCCTAAAAGAAAAAATGTAAATCTATGCAATGTGTTTATAAACACACATAGATCAAGGCTATGGAAACTTCAGGCCCAAAAGCAATAGAACTTAAATGCTATATCTAAACAATTGCTGGCCTTATTTGTATTATGGATTGTGCGCATCTGTGAAGGTAAATAAACCCTCTTTAAACAACTCATCCATTTGTGAGACATCGCCATTCCCTGTGTTATTGCTCATTCAGTATATACTATGGTGTATTCCCTTTCCCTTGCCAAAGTGTCACCAAGTCAAGACAGTCAAGTCATCCCTTAGCCTAGCCAGTTAATTTAGCCCTCACCCTTCACTAGCAAATTGATCACAACTATGAAGTGAGTATGATCCTGAAAGTCTAGTCTGAGTAATAATAATAATTAACGACAATATATATTTGGATGTAGATCGCCAGTTATGATCATTATGTGTTATAATTGCTATTTGAATAAGTTGTAGAGCATGTATTAACCTTGATACTTTACAGCAGCATTGGATGATGGACTAAGTTATATTTGGTCTTGGTTGGACCTAGTTTGACCATGGAGGACCATGGGACATGAGATGATAGACCTTATGATGATATGGATAGATGATATATGGTCTATATACACATACATGATGATTCTATGCAGCAGCTACAGGGTTATGATGATGATTCTTGGGATACAGCAGTGTTTGATCATTTACAGAGCATTATTATTGGCCTTGTTCCGGTATATTGGATATTTATTTTGAGCATGCAGAGACTCATATGATGTATGAGTACACATCTTGGATAGATTTGGACCTTCTGAGTCCAATGGGACAGTTTGTTTTCAGTTCCGGGCACTTACAGTGATGATTGAGCCTCAGTAGGCTATCCCAGTGCAGTTTTGGTCTTTTGGAGGCCCTGTCGGAGCAGAGATGACTTTTATCCGGTTGACCTAGGGCGCTGATGATGGAGGGGGTGGTCCAGCCACTTGTTTTTACCATATTACCCCCCTTCCGGACACATTGGTGCCCTCACCTTGACAGCGCCAGCACTCCAGGAGGCTGTTTGGGGCAGTTTCACGCTTCCCGAGGCATTTCAGGATTGGTAGAAATGGCTATTGAGGAAATCGATTTGGGATACTGAGGCAAAGTTATGGCATGGGATGATCAGTGATGATAGATCGGGACCTTCCACACCTTCTCCAGCAGTTTCAGCTTCATCGGGGCCTGCATCCATCACTTATGGCACTTTCTGTGGATTTTTTGAGGTCTTTTGAGGACCACGACTTCACTATGGAGGCACGATTTGGTACATTCATGATTATTTTTTTGGTTATTGTGCTATGGGGATTGACCAAGGAGGGATAAAATTACCCCTTGGACCCACCATAAGCCTCTTATGATATTTTGTCATCATGATTTGGTGGGATTCCCCTTTTGTAGGGCGATTTTGTCCACTTACATTATATTTTATTAGTGATCCATGTATTTTATTGTTGAGCTCATCTCAACCATTGATTAGACATTTGTATCTTTTAATCTTAGCCACTCATCCAAAAAGTGGTTAGGGTTTTGGTGCCTCTCCTTCCTATTTAAAGGAGAGAGCCTCTCATTGTAAAGGGACTTTTGGCTCTGGATTATTGGAATAGAAAATTATTATTGCATCTATCTCCAATGTTGTGGTGAATGTTTTTGGTGTTCGTTCGTTGGTTCTTCCTTTGCACTGAGTTATTGGAGATCTTGTTTGCCATATCTTTTGTACCACGATTTTGCATCTACAGGTGGAGGCCGATTTGCTTGGAGGAGGAGGTATTGGTAGGGGAAGACTCTCCCTACTTCTTCTTTGGAGCTCTTCGTTGGTAACAGGGAGTATTACTGTCCCAGGACCTTCTATTTCATGTTACTATTTGCATTTCTCTTGTATTTCTTCCATACTTGATCTTACTGATTGAATTTTATTCCTTGGTTTGACAGGTAGAGGAAGGCGCACTTGTGGACTAGGGCATCAAATTGGCAAGCAAATCAACAATCTCTCATTTGATCTCTGCGGGAATCTTCCTCAACATCAAGGCATCTCAACCACATCATTCAGGTATGATCTCAAGGTAAGTTCTATCTCCATAGTCTATCCAATTGTCAAAAACATTTAAAACCCCAATTAATTAAAACCCCAATTTTGCATTTTCTCAGATCTACTTAGATCTATTGGGTTGTTGGGCGTAATATTAAGAACCCACCTCTATAGCATCCACGGCATCTCGGATCTATAGTTTGGTGAGGATTGGCTTCCATTTGACCCCCTTCCCAGGCCAACTTAGCCTCTCCCAAGCAAGGCGCACTTCCTAGTTTGAGCAGGTTGACCTAGATCTAAGCGATGGGTGTTTGAGATTCCACTTGATTTGACATCTACACATCAAATAACATACACCCAGGTTGTCACTTTTCTGAAACTCACCTTGTGGGCCCCATTCCACATTTTAAGGGATTTAATCCCCATTTTGGACCACTTGGAACCCTTAAACTCAGATCTACTAAGATCTAACCGTTGGATTACCACGAAAATACAGATCCACACTCCTACCTGACCGATCTACCCGGATCTAAAGTTTGGATGCCATCCGACTTGTTTTGACCTACCTAACCCCACTTTTAAGCCTCCTTGGGCAAAGTCGCACCACCTTGGAGAAGTGAGTTCACTCACTTCTAGGAATTGGGTACTTGAGATTTTTGGAGATTCAGAACCGGAATAATTCAAAACCTAGGTCTAGACTGTCATTCTGTCAAATCTTGCCTTGGGGATTGCATTCCTTGTTTTAAGGGATTGTGGTCCACTTGAGTCAAACCTAGATCTAGATACATTCATCCATCAAGACATCCATTTCCCACTTGTCCCAAGTACTAGGAGTCCTAAACCACAAGTCAAACCTACTTTGACTCCACTTCCCAATTCCCAAGGCACTGGTTTCTCTCCAAGTTAGTTCAACCTTCCTAGATTGTTGGATTGACTTGTGGATTAACCTATGCATGGTGGACTAAACCCTTGATGCTATCATGAATCATGGTCAAGCTTGTCATCCGTACTAGTTAGCCCCAATACAAACCTTAACTTCCCTGCATTGGACACAGTTCCCAAGGCAGTGGACTTTCCAACATTGAACTAGTACACCAGCCCTAGATCTCACTTCAAACATTATAAGTCACTCTTACATCAACCATGAACCAAAGCTATACCTATTGAACCCCTCACTTGGCTTGTGACTTCACCCTTAGGTCTAGGATAAACCATACACCTAACTTCACTTAGAAATACCCTGATTTGGTGTCTTGGTTTTGATCTCTCCTGTCGGGAGTAGATCGGGTCTCCCCCTTTGTTGTCTGGGCTAGACAACATAAAGCGAAGGTTGCCTCGACTGGCGTGACAACCATATATATTGGAGGTCGAGGTGATCGTGGTTGCACCTTTGAGTTGCCCTTCCCTATTGCCATCCATGACTGGATCCATCCATAGGGGTAACTACAGCTTAGGTGATAACAGTTAGGAAGGTCAGATCTGAGCTAGATCAGTGACCTTCAGTTCCAAAGAGGCTAGATACCCGTTCCTAAGAGCTGAGAGAGCTCAATAGTGAGATTATTGTGGAGATTGGAGGAGGTCGAGTTCTCTTGGAGGAGGACATTTTTCCTGAGGGCAAAGGAGCTCATTGTGAGCTGGATTGACCGATTAGGAGTCTATGACTTCCAGGATAGCCTTGAGGAAGGTTAGGGATGATCGAAGCTCAGATCTGTTGAGATCCGGAGCAGTACGAACATTTGACACCCAGAGGGGAGGGCGGACTTGTGCATGCAGAGAGGGCTGATTTCATCAGTGGGCAGTCTTCAGAGCGAGCAGATTAGAGCAGAGTGATCTAGAGAGGGCAGATCTATCAGAGGCACCGTCAGAGCACTAAAATCCAAATTGGCAATTAGGGCATACTTCGTTAGTGCATGTATCAGCTGGATGCATGCAAATTAGAGTTTGTCCTGGTCAGAGGGATTGAGTTACCGACTGAGGTAACTCTGTATTGTATTGCTTTTTATACTTCTATATGCTCTGGGCTCGAGAGAGAAGATAGCCCCATAGTTAGCTGGTTTTTCCCGAAAGGGTTCCAAGGTATATCTATTGTCTATGTGGTTGATTGCATTTATATGTTAGTTGGTAGCTGTAGATCTAGTGGTATGAGTCTATGTTTTTATGAGTATGTACTGACATTGAGATTTATACTACTTGAGGTCTCAGAGTGATCCAGAGGGAGTAGTGATCTTTGGATCTATATATATTTACATGGTATCAGAGCCCTGTTGAGGATCAAGGTGAGCAGTCACACAGATTTGCAGTGGTGGTGACTAGTTCTGAGATAGATCTAGTAGATCTGTGGAGATAGAGGCCAGATCTACCAGATCTGAACATTCCCGTTCAGATCTGTGGTTGTAGAGGTCAGATCTATCAGTTCAGTTGGTTTGTGGTTAGATCTGAGATGGATCTGTCAGATCTGTGATCAGGAGAGACTCTTGTTCACTGTGGGTTACAGTTTCTTTAGTTGGGTGAGTATGGCTACTGGTTTGAGAGTGGAGGACCGGTTGGATGGTGCCTCCAACTACAGTGCATGGAGGGCATGTATTACTCTCTTGCTGAAAGAGAATGAGTTATGGGATGTTGTGAACAGCACGACAGCAAATCCCGTTACTATTCCGTCAGATGCCACTGCCAAATCAGTGTATGACAAAAAGAATGTGAAGGCTCAGAGGATCCTTCTTGATGCGATCAAGGATCACCTCATCCCACAAGTCTCTACCAAACACAATGTGTTTGAGATGTGGGATGCGTTGACTAGTCTATACTAGAGCTCCAATGAAAACAGGAAGATGGTTCTCAGAGAAAAGCTGAGAAGCAACAAGATGGGGAAGGATGAGAGCATGGTCACCTATCTCACCAAGATCTCTCAGGTGAGAGATGAGTTGGGAGCAGCCGTTGAGAAGGTAGAGGACAGTGAGCTGGTTCGACAGGCCATGAATGGCGTGTCGGTGACATGGGCAGTGTTTGTTCAGTCTATCATAGGTCGTGAGAACCTTTCCAAGTGGGATCGACTGTGGGATGTGTTATCACACAACTTGTAGTTTCCCCTAGAGGTATCCCATCTGGGACGGTAGAGGAGGCAGGCAACTAAAGAGGTGACCCAAGAGATGCCACGGTTCCCAATGCGAGGTGGGAGTCACGTCAACCGAGGCACTCTTCGCTTTAGATCCAGGTGTGACAAGACCCAGGGGGAGACCCTATAACCAATCACAGTTGATTGGACCCAAACAAAGGTTTCTAAAGGTGAATAAGTGAAGAGTCACGGAAACCAATGCAAGGCTAAGTGGACCTAAGAGTTAAGGTATGGTTGAAGGTGGTGTAAGAGATTGTTAGTGTTTCAACCTATGTATGGTTTAGACCACATGATGAGGTCTGATGACTAGGTGTAGTACCATATGTTTACACAAGTGGGTCTTGTTTTCTTGGGAAGTGTGAAATGGTCTTAAGTGGGCCCACAAGGTGAAGCTAGGTGTAGTGTTGGTACTAGAGGTTAGGTAATGACTAGATCTATAGATCCAAGTTGATTCTAGAAGTACCCACGTGCTAGATCTAGGTTTTGACACAAATCCGAAGGAGTGCGACTTGCTTTGAGGATGACTAGTGCCTTGTTAAGTGGGCTAATGGGGTCAAAAAGTATGTCAAAGTGTAGATCGAGACACCTAGAAGCCAAGTCAAGTGGGCTAAATGAGATCTAATGGTTGGATCTTGCTAGATCTAGGTTTTCAAGTAATAACCCTAAGTGGACCACAATCCCTTGAAACAAGGAATGCTACCCCCAAGGCGGATTGTGACAAAAAGATAGTCTAGACCTAGGTTTCAAGGTATGGCCGTTCCAAATCTCCAAAAATCCCAAACACCCACTTCTTCAAAGTGGACAAACTCTCCTTCCCTAGGTGGTGCGACTTTGCTCAAGGAGGGTTAAAAGGTGGGTTTGGTGGAACAAATCAAGTCCAATGGTCACCAAACTATAGATCCAAGTGGCTAGCACCCTGATCTATGCATGTCCCAAAAATCAAGTCAATCCAAGGGCTAGATCTTAGTAGATCTGAGTTTTGAGGTGCCAAGAAATTCAAAAGGGGAGTTTTAACCCCTTAAAACATGGAAAGATGTCCACAAGGTAGATTTCACCAGAGTAAGAATCTGGGGGTAGGTTATCAAGTGTCTAGATTGCAAATCAAGTGGGATCTCACCTACCCATGTGCTAGATCTAACCAAACAAGCCTCTCACTAGGAAGTGCGATTTGGGTTCAAGAGGGCTATTTGCCTTGAAAAGTGGGTTAATTTTAAGCCAATCACCACCAAACTATAGATCCAACTAGGGGTGGATGCTATAGAGGTGGGTTTTCAAAATCTTTTCCAAAGCAAGGCTAGATCTAAGTAGATCTAAGAAATACCAAAATTGGGGTTTTAATGAATTAGGGTTTTATGACCAATGAAGATAGAATGGATGAAAGAGGCACATACCTTGTGGATCTTACCTCAATTGCTTATGGCCACCTTGCAAATTGATAGCATTCTCCTATGTGTATATTCAAGAGTGAGATCCAAGAGCTCCAACCAAAACGTCCTTCTCCAAGATAGCCAAATCGTCCTCCTCCTACAAGACAAGATCAAAGAAACAAGTCAAGCAAGATGATTATGAAAATGGTAGAAAGATGTAATAGAAAGCATCAACTATGTCACAAAGATACAATAATGATACTCCCTGTCACAAGATCAACCCAAGAGAGAATATGTGGATCCCTCCAACAATAACCCTCATGAAGTCGCCCTCCTCTCCACCAATTCGACTTTCCTGTCAAAAGATTAGTAGAAGCACCAAAATCCACAATGATACATAGAAGAGATACTGTATATTCAATATGCAAGAGAATCCACAATACAAGAGAGATGTGCTCCACAAAGAAATCTTCTATTCCAATATTCCAGAGCTCCAAAGGTGAGCTTTACAATGGGGGGTCTCCTCCTTATATAGGATAATAAAGACCAAAACCCTATACCACTCTACAATACTACATCAAATGAGTGGTTGAGATTAAAAGATCTCATCATACAATCAATGGCTAAGATGAACTATAACAATATATCACATGGATCACCCAATATAACAATAGCGCCCCCACTAAATGGTACAAAAAGGGGGTGACGTCATCCACTAGAGGGGTAAAAGTACAATGATCCACCTCATGATGACTAGGACATGACAAAATAAGCACATGGTGGGGCTAGGAGGCATCAATCCTTACTAGCTCATCCCCAAGGCAAAATAAAATAATAAAATATGTCCAAGATGATCAAAACTGTCCTCAGAATCCATGACAGTCAAGCAGTAAATGTCCTCCTGTGATCAATCTGGGCATACCCACATGGTGAAAACTGACTGGAAGATAGTGATGCCACCCTGGAAGACCTCTGTGAAAACCAAATGCCAAAACCTTGCCTCAATTGCCCAAATCGATTTCCTCAGTGACCACTTTATCCCATTTTTTTAACTGCCTCGGGAACTGTGAAAGTGCCAAAACTGCCTCCTAGGGTGCTAGCGCTGTCCATCTGAGCCCACCAGGCTCTCCAGAAGGGGGGGTAAATGGTAAAAACAAGTGGCTGGACCACCCCCTCCATCATCAGCGCCCTAGGTGAAATGGCCTCTCTGGGCCCCTGCTGCTCAGGCTGGGAAATCAGCCCCAAATCTGGTCAACAAGTGTAAAACTGCATCAATCACTGTCAGAAGTGCCCGGAACTGAAAGATAAGTGTCTCATTGGATCGAGAAGACCCAAATCCACTAGGAATGTGTACTCATACACCATGGGTTGCCCAAATGGGCCAGCTGTAGGGTCCACCATATATGGACAATGCATAATCTGATGATCTGAAGAAGTAATAAAACCTGCTGAACTGGATCAATCATCATCTGCATCATATGTCCATCATATGATATCATCATCAAGCATGTGGGCCCATCAA
This sequence comes from Larix kaempferi, assembly GCA_027924585.1. Lineage (NCBI taxonomy): Eukaryota > Viridiplantae > Streptophyta > Pinopsida > Pinales > Pinaceae > Larix > Larix kaempferi. The sequence continues at coordinate 966,847 of BSBM01000040.1, forward strand.
TCATCATCAATAATCATCTATACATGGTCCACATCATCATAGATCCCAATAATATACAACCAAGGATAAATCACATCAGTAGACTAAGACAGTGCTTCTCTAATCATTTTCACAGCTGAGCTCAAAGTATAAATTTCATTCAGTGGCATTAATCAAGTTAACATATTCCGTTGTTATATAAAATTACTTGCACAATAGTTCAAATGACAAACTCACCCATTGGACATGGTCAAACTGCTAGTGAAGGTTGAAGGCTAGGAACAAGGTTGGGCCAAGGGTTTGACTTATTTAACTTAACTCAGAAATACTTTGGACTGGGAGAAAGGGGGAAAGCTACAAACTCTGTGCTGGACAAAAGAACACGGGGGATGGCTGTGCCTCACAAATGGATAAGTTGTTTAGAGAGTGTTTATTCAACTTAGGCATCATGTCTACATCAAGTTGATCCAGGTTCATTAGGATCATTCAATTTTATTTCATGGCCTTTTTGGCCTGCATAACCCTTCGGATTTCAGATGTGCTGAGAAGCACAACTAGTTGCAGCTTGCATCCAGGGCATGTTTTCAAAAATATAAGGTCAGCAATTGTTTAGATATAACTTTTAAGAACCATTGCTTTTTGGACCTTTCTTATACTCTTCGAGGAGTATTTTTAGCTGTTCATCGCTCTTGCCCTTTTTTTGTTTCCATGGGCGAATTTTTAAGTTTCCATAGGTAGAACATGAGCTTTCAGTTTTAGCCAACAACATCTCAAGTGACTAGGGGGAGTTCGAGCCAATGCCAAATATCGGGACAACCGACCAGAATGATTTAGGCCTACAATCCAACTCACCAAAGGCAAGTTTTGTCACCAACTTAGAGCCGAGACACTGAATATACAGGGATGCGGTCCAAACACAGAGGTAGAAAAATGGGGAAGTCCTCGGTATCAGAAAGTCAAATGAGACAAGTCAAGGTTTAAAGTCAAACAGGAAGGTCATGTATGGATGGAGTCAAGTGAATATGGAGCCTACACTAGCAGACAACTGGTGTCAGGAAAGACCATATCTATGTAAGGTGAAAAACCAGTGGGTTTTGTCAAATGACCTAAATGTGCAAGCAATTGTCCATTTTATGATTTACAGTTCGTTTTAAACAGTTTGCCACATCAGGAATAATATACCAAGCACATGCTATGATCATGACTAAATCAACAAGATAATAATCCACAGTCAGTGATAACATATCCATAGATCATGCAACATCATCAAAATAATAATCATCATGCACCCTCTGAAACACTGCTGAAATACATCTCTAGGCACTGAACTGAAACTGTATGGGATAAAGGGTCACATCGGTCATCAAATCTGAACTCTCAAGGCTCATCCTTGACACAAGGTCAAACATACATCTGAATAATATACTGCTCTGATCATGAGTGATCCAAAATATATAGCCATGCTCTGGAATAATGGGAGCTCTGGAATGTGCAGATATCTGCTGTACAAGAATAGTAGCCCTGCTACTATGGTGTGATAACATCTGGCTCCAGCTGGGACAAGTGCTCTAAGGGAGAGAGCGCTTGAGAACTTCAGAATCTCTGGTCTCGAACTGCTCTGCATCAATTTTCAATCCAGCATTGCACCATCCTTGCTTTCAGCTTCTATCTTGCACCTGTTCCTGCTCTCACAAACACTAGAATATCTCATGGAGCATGTATGGGCAAAATATAAAATAAAACTGAAAATGACTTCTACTCTAAAACATAAACTGAAATGCGCCAAAATATAAACTAAAATGGCATATATTATTTATTCATCATTCATTATTTTTATTACTGTGCAGGAGGAAAAGAGAACTAATCTCAACTTGCACAGGCAGCCACACATAAATGACAACTAAAATTTCTTAAGTGTATGCAGGAGAAGAGACAAGCTTAGGAAGGAGCAAGGCTCAACTCAATAAAACAAGCAAACACTTCAGGCAGAAAAAGGAGAAGGGACAATACTCATCACACAGAAAAAGAAAAAAAAAACACACAAATCCTACTGCTCAAGTGAGCTTATTCAAAAGCTACCTACTCTAAACAGGCAAGGCAAGGCATAGTAAGGAGGGTCAGGGATGATAATCCCTTAACTCCCTCTGGTTGATAGGGAGTAAGATACGTTGGCCAGTCCCAGTGGTGAGAAAACACATCTCGCCCATACAGCACTCAATAGTGAGTGGTCCAACCCAAAAGTCACCCGATCCCCTGGATCGTATATAGAATAAATCATTAGGCATCACGACCCTATCACCGATTTCGAACCTTCGGTGATTTACCGACTGAGGGATGGCTTCAACAATATGTTCAGGAAAAGGTTGGATATCGGAATTGCATCGAGGTTGAGGCGTAACTATGCTCGAATTCCTATTAGGAGGAATTGCATCAAATCTGGGAGATCCACTGTCTAAAGGTACAGCTACCCTACCAATCAAGACTTCTCTTACTACTCTCTTAGGAGGACTTTCTACTTGTGGGTGAATGATGTACTTTGGAGTTTCCCCTACAGTCCAAAAGTCTCTATCAACATCCTCATCCACTCCAGTATGGGCTATGGGCGGCGAGTTTTGATTTTCAATACTTCTGCTACTACCCACTCCAAATGGGATAGGAATGGTCATGTTTTCTAAAATTGCCCGGTGATCAGTAGGAAGGGACATATGACCAGTAACCGTGCTAGGCATACTTTGAGCTCTCATACCCAGAGATGCTGGTGAAGAAACATGAGAGTGAAATGAGTTTGTGGAGTCCATATTCTCCTCACCAGTAGTCAATTCTCTAGGAAAAAGGAAACTAGGGTAAGGTGGAACTTGAATTGGCTCAGCGGGTTCTTCCTGAAGAATGGCTAGATTATTTAAAGAAAAGTCTTCCCCATGGTCATCATTGGTTGAGGCATGTTCTTGCCAACTCATAGAGTTGTCATTCACTTGCCTCAAAACCCCATCCTCCATGGATAAATGAGACAAATGATCAGGCACATCAGAAAAGTGATAATCAACTAGTTCTTCATCACTCCCCTCAGGCAGGGGAAAGTGTGCCCCTTCATTGTTATTTGTCCAGGGAGTAATGTGAGGTAAGCCTTGTCTTCCTCTTTCTGTGTTAAGGTCAACTAGGAACAACCACTCATGCACTGTCCTGGGTATATACTCACCCCTTCTAATTTGATCAAAGTTATCCTCAGAAGTGTTTAATTGAATAGTGGGCTCAGGTTGTTCAATGTTTGGCCCTACACTACTAGGTTGGTTCGCAGTCCTAAGCTCTTCCGACACTCCACCCCGAATGGATTCAGGGTCAACAAAAATAGTTCTTTCCTCTTCCGAACTAGGGTCATCATGGCCACCCATGACCATAAAGATACCTTCAGGTAATAACTCACCCTCACCAAAAGTGTTCCTCACACCATCCTCATAATTCTCAAGATGTCCATCATAAAATGGCTCCCGGTACACCCTAACCAAAGACCCATCAGAGTTGGGGATAGTAGCATATGATAAATCCATTTGAAGATGTCCCCCTAACCCAGCGGACCACTTCCTACAAAGGAGCATATCATAGGCTGGAGGGAGATCTATAACTACTATATCCATTAGCATGGATATGTCGGGGCATGAAAACAAGTCAGCTCTTAGGTTTTTGATCAAGCCAAAGACTTTAACTGGTTTAGAGTCAATCCCACAAACGTTCCCATAAGGTCTAGTTATTTTTAATCCCATGGCTTCCATGACTTGCAAAGGCATCACATTCATGGAGGCCCCAGAATCCAACATACAATTATGAAGAAGGATATCACCAATGCGAAGTGTAAGATAAAATGGTTGGTGACCCCCATTCTTCCTTTCATATAGGGCAGTTTGGATGTTAATGGGAGGGTTATCCTCTTCATCAAACATATCACAAGGTGTTGGGTTTTGAGAAGATGAAACCTCGCTACTACTTGTGGCAATCTCAGGGATACTCTCGAAAAACTCTACCACTTGGTCCTTTATTGATGGGATTTTCATTAACTCAATGAGTGGAATGTTATGCATGACTTTGTCCAACTCTCTTTCGATGTTGATATCGAAGTCATACTCAGGCAAAGGGACTGGCTCACTCACTGGACTAAGCAACTCATTGTTTCTCTTTTCACTAAAAGGTATAGGCTTTTGGCCATCCTTTCTTCGTTGATAAGTTTTATGGGGAACTTGGCCACTACTAACTTGCTCAGTAGCATAGATGGGACCACTAGGGTTGGTTTCTTCTATGGCTTCTTCTTGATGACCAATCAAAATCCTTCCGAAGTCTTTGTCAAACTTTAAGTCATCAACGCAATTAATGTTCTTTGGAGAATCTGGAGTATCATCACCATGGGTGGTATACTCAGGATCTTCCAACTTTTGTTCTTCAGACCAATTTATGATAGGAGGTTCTTGGTTCATAGGGTTTCTTCTATCACCTTCATTAGGCTTCTTTTGTTGATTCCAATAAGGTTTAGGGCCATAGGGCTGCCTATATCTATCCCCCTCTCTGTTCTTGGCTAGGTCCCTAGTTAGGAGGGTTAAGTTTTTCATCATTTCATGCATGCTCTCCATCATTTCATTGGGATCTGTTATCACCTAAGATGTAGTTACCCCTATGGGTGGATCCAGTCATGGATAGCAATAGGGAAGGGCAACTCAAAGGTGCAACCACGATCACCTCGACCTCCGATATGTATGGTTGTCACGCCAGTCGAGGCAACCTTCGCTTTATGTTATCTAGCCCAGACAACAAAGGGGGAGACCCGATCTACTCCCGACAGGAGAGATCAAAACCAAGACACCAAATCAGGGTATTTCTAGGTGAAGTTAGGTGTATGGTTTATCCTAGACCTAAGGATGAAGTCACAAGCCAAGTGAGGGGTTTAATAGGTATAGCTTTGGTTCATAGTTGAATGTACGAGTGACTTATAATGTTTGTAGTGAGATCTAGGGCTAATGTACTAGTTCAATGTCAAAAGATCCACTGCCTTGGGAACCGTGTCCAATGCAGGATAGTTAAGGTTTGTATTGGGGCTAACTAGTACATGAGACAAGCTTGACCATGGTTCATGATGTCTTCAAAGGTATAGTCTACCATACATAGGTCAAACCACAAGTCAATCCAACAATGTAGGAAAGTTGAATTACCTTGTAGAGAAACCAGTGCCTTGGGAATTGGGAAGTGGAGTCAAAGTGGGGTTGACTTATGGTTTAGGACTCCTACAACATGAGATAAGTGGACAGTATAGGTCTTGATGGTTGAATGTGTCTAGATCTAGGTTTAACCCAAGTGGACCACAATCCCTTAAAACAAGGAATGCAGTCCCCAAGGCAAGATTTGACAAAATGACAGTCTAGACCTAGGTTTTAAATTATTCCGGTTTCAGATCTGCAATAATCTCAAGTACCCAGTTCCTAGAAGTGAGTAAACTCACTTCTCCAAGGTGGTGCGACTTTACCCAAGGAGACTTCAATTTGGGTTTAGGTGGGTCAAATCATGTCGGATGGCATCCAAACTTTAGATCCGGGTAGATCAGTCAAGTAGGAGTATGGATCTATAATTTCGTGGCAATCCACCGGTTAGATCTTTGTAGATCTGAGTTTAAGTGTTCCAAGTGGTCCAAAATGGGGATTAAATCCCTTAAAATGTGGAATGGGGCCCACAAGGTGAATTTCAAGAAAGGGACAACCTGGGTGTATGTTATTTGATGTGTAGATGTCAAATCAAGTGGAATCTCAAACACCCATGTACTAGATCTAGGTCAACTTGCACAAATGGTGAAGTGCGCCTTCCTTGGGAGAAGCTAAGTTGGCTTGGGAGAGGGGTCAAACGGAAGCCAATCCTCACCAAACTATAGATCCGGGATGCCGTGGATGCTATAGAGGTGGGTTTTCAATATCATGCCCAACAACCCACTAGATCTCAGTAGATCTAAGAAAATGCAAAATTGGGGTTTTAATTAATTAGGGTTTTAAGTGTTTTTGACAATTGGATAGATCATGGAGATAGAACTTACCTTGAGATCATACCTGAATGATGTGGATGAGATGCCTTGATGTTGAGGAAGATTCCCGCAGAGATCAAATGAGAGATTGTTGATTTGCTTGCCAATTTGATGCCCAAGTCCACAAGTGCGCCTTCCTCTACCTGTCAAACCAAGGAATAAAGATTCAATCAGTAAGAGCAAGTATGGAAGAAATACAAGAGAAATGCAAATAGTAACATGAAATAGAAGGTCCTGGGACAGTAATACTCCCTGTTACCAACGAAGAGCTCCAAAGAAGAAGTAGGGAGAGTCTTCCCCTACCAATACCTCCTCCTCCAAGCAAATCGGCCTCCACCTGTAGATGCAAAATCGTGGTACAATAGATATGGCAAACAAGATCTCCAATAACTCAGTGCAAAGGAAGAACCAACGAACGAACACCAAAAACATTCACCACAACATTGGAGATAGATGCAATAATAATTTTCTATTCCAATAATCCAGAGCCAAAAGTCCCTTTACAATGAGAAGCTCTCTCCTTTAAATAGGAAGGAGAGGCACCAAAACCCTAACCACTTTTGAATGAGTGGCTAAGATTAAAAGATACAAATGTCTAATCAATGGTTGAGATGAGCTCAACAATATAATACATGGATCACACATAAAATATAACATAAGTGGACAAAGTCGCCCTAGGAGAGGGGAATCCCATCAAATCATGATGACAAAATATCATAAGAGGCTCATGGTGGGTCCAAGGGGTAATTTTATCCCTCCTTGGTCAATCCCCATGGCACAATAACCAATAAATAATCATGAATATACCAAATCGTGCCTCCAAGGTGAAGTCGTGGTCCTCAAAAGACCTCAAAAATCCACAGAAAGTGCCATAAGTGATGGATGCGGGCCCCGATGAAGCTGAAACTGCAGGAGGAGGTGTGGAAGGTCCCGATCTATCATCACTGATCATCCCATGCCATAACTTTGCCTCAGTAGCCCAAATCGATTTCCTCAATAGCCATTTCTACCAATCCTGAAATGCCTCGGGAAGCGTGAAACTGCCCAAACAGCCTCCTGGAGTGATGGCGCTGTCAAGGTGAGGGCACCAATGCGTCCGGGAGGGGGGTAATATGGTAAAAACAAGTGGCTGGACCACCCCCTCCATCATCAGCGCCCTAGGTCAACCGGATAAAAGTCATCTCTGCTCCGACAGGGCCTCCAACAGACCAAAACTGCACTAGAACAGCCCACTGAGGCTAAATCATCACTGTAAGTGCCCGGAACTGAAAACAAACTGTCCCATTGGACTCAGAAGGTCCAAATCCATCCAAGATGTGTACTCATACACCATATGAATCTCTGCATGATCAAAATAAATATCCAATGTACCGGAACAAGGCCAATAATAATGATCTGTAAATGACCAAACACTGCTGTATCCCAAGAATCATCATCATAACCCTGTAGCTGCTGCATAGAATCATCCTGTATGTGTACATAGACCATATATCATCTATCCATATCATCATAAGGTCCAACATCTCATGTCCCATGGTCCTCCATGGTCAAACTAGGTCTAACCAAGACCAAATACAACTCAGATTATCATCCATAGCTGCTGCAAGGTGTCAAGGTTAATACATGCTTTACAATTTATTCAAATAGCTACTATAACACAGAGTAATCATGACTGGCGATCTAAATCCAAATATATAGTGTCGTTAGTTATTATTATTACTCAGACTAGACTTTCAGGACCATACTCACTTCATAGTTGTGATCAATTTGCTAGTGAAGGGTGAAGGCTGAAATAAATGGCTAGGCTAAGGGATGACTTGACTGACTTGACTTTGTGACACTTTGGCAAGGGAAAGGGAATACACACCATAGTATATACTGAATGAGCAATAACACAGGGAATGGCGGTGTCTCACAAATGGATAAGTTGTTTAAAGAGGGTTTATTCACCTTCACAGATGCGCACAATCCATAATACAAACAAGGCCAGCAATTGTTTAGATATAACATTTAAGTTCCATTGCTTTTTGGGCCTGAGGTTTCCATAGCCTTGATCTATGTGTGTTTAAAAACACATTGCATAGATTTACATTTATTTTTAGGCTTTCTGCTGCAGGTGTGTTTTTAAGGCACTTGTTTACCTGAGCACTTCTAGGTGTGTCATGGACAACTTGTTTACCTAGGTATTTATTTTTCCAAAAGATATAACATTTTATTTTTCATGGCCATTTTCAATTGGCATTTCTTTCACATACAAGATATAGCATTTTATTTTTCCAGATTTTGTATTCATGGCAGCACTAAAAGTTTCAGGTTTAGCCAACACAACTTTAATGACTAGGGGGAATTCACAAGGAACTCCAACTCACCATAGGTAAGTTCTGTCACCAACTCAGAGCCGAGACACAATAAACAGGGAAGCTCATCCAATACAGAGGCTACAGTGGGGAAAGGTCCTCCATGCCACTAGTCAAGTGGTAAGTCAGGGTGATAATCTAAAAGGTAGGCCATGGATGGATGAAGACAATGAAAAGATGAAGCCAACACTAGCAAGCCAAGGTATGGTTGAATGATCACCTCTATTCTCCCTAAGGAGGGTATGTACCAATGAGTATGAATAGTGAACTTCTAAGTCTGAGTAGGGACAGTATAATATAATATAATAGGTCAACCAGGTCCATATATCTATATGATCGCCAGATCATGACACTAAGTGCTATGACATGCTATAAGAATAAGTATAAAAGCAATCTAACCGTAACACCTGTAATATACCTGCTGAGTCATATACCTGAATGGACATCAACTTGTACCATCATCTGTCCTCTGGAACTGCCGCTGTAACTCTGGGCACTACTGTCTGCTCTGTACCAATGGCATAATGGCTATATCGGGCATCTCTCTGAGTGTCCTGAAACTCAGTCATGGCATGGGGAATATAACCGCTGTCCACAATCTGATAGTGATCCAATATAGATGCTCATCTCAGCATCTCAAATGTAAGGGAACTGGCTGAATAGTGTACTGGAATGAGAAAAATAATGTATGGTAGCCCGGCTACTATATATGTGATAACATCTGGCTCCGGCTGGGACAAGTGCTCTGCTGAAATGAGCGCTTGAGAACCTCAGAATCTCTGGTCCTCGAACTCTGCTACTCGAATCCACGATCCAGCACTCTACCATTTTATTTCCAGCTTTATTCTTGCAACCTATTTTCTGCATTCACAAACATCTAAAGAAAATACCTCATGCCGCATGTGTGGGAAAAATAATAAAATCAACTGAAACAAAATCTATTCTATGTCAGAAATATAAATGCATAAAATATCAATGCAAAAAGTAAATTAAACTACTAACATAATTTGCAAAATTTGCAATTTATTGTGCAGGAAAAGAAAAGTGACAGGTACTCAATTAAACTAGGAGCTTACAAAGGAGCTTAGAGACTAAGAAGGTGCCAGACTCAATGGCTAAAAAGACTAACTACTGCCTAAGTAGGCTTATTTGGTTTCCTACCTACCCTAATCTAACCAGTCATCACAAATGTTAGGTAAAATCATAAATCCAGTGCAACCATTCATCAAATAGGTTAATGATTCTTATTTGATTTTTGATAATAGAACAAATCAAGATTGGGCTAAAGATCAACAAATTTAAGGGCACAGTCTTCTTGATTTGTTCATAAATTGGAGAATGGTTTGAATGATGCAATATGAAATTATGCCAAGGAGAAGACCGACTGATGCAGACATCCTCCATCAAAGAACTGATAGGATCATAAAATTTATGCAAGTTAAACTCAGAGATGGATAGAGGAGGGACATAAGACATGTGATTCGATTCATTTTCACACAGATTAACTTGTTCATTTACTTCTCTTACATATTCAATTTGATTCTCCTTGGGACTGATGATCAAAAAACCAAGTGGGGATAAATTAAAGCTTAAAAGACAAAAAATCAAAGTCAGACCCACTTGATGCTCAAAAATGGAGAAAAGATGGGATTGATCTTTAAACACCTTTTCTAGCCACCAAGAATGATTGATATCTTTATGGTTCCAAAGTGACTGAAAAGGGAAATGAAGTGCTTTTTCTCCAAACATGTAATCATGCTTATACTTCCTATTAAAAATTTCCAAGGCAAAAAATTGACTAGAGCACCAACCCAAAAATGATTGACAGAGTTGGGAAGGGAGGGTGGATTGCAAATATGAAAATTCTCCCAAATGGATAAACAGGTTTGACCTTGGATTTTGATAATAGCAAGCATTCTTTATTCTAGGAATAATTTCAAGCTGTTGATCAAATTTAATATTTACAACCTGAGGACAAGATTCTAATTCTAAGAAATCGATGAACCTACCTTGACTAAGGATGGAAAAAATTGAAGACTCATTATAAGAAGTGGAACAAAGATTAGAGCATCTAGTGTGATTCATTATTTCATCTTCATCTTGAGATTGAACTTCTATTGATTCATCATTACATTCATATGAAGATAAATGATCATTTTCATTTAATTTGTCAGGGAGAAAATTAACAAGTTCATTTAAAACACCCTGATTATTTGCACAATGATCATGTGAAGTCACCACTAAAGGACCTTGGTCGATGTCCCTACTTTCTTCTTCTTCAGTAAGGTGATAAGGGATTGAATGACCACTAAATATAGAATGACTAATGAGTCTCTCTGAGGGAGGAATTTCAGTAGACTTGTTAACTAAAAGCTCATCCTCAGAAATTCCCTCAGGATTAGGACTAGGGCTACCTAAAAAGCAATTTGAAAACTTATGGTTTGTACAATGATTAAAGATTTGACTTTCGATTGACTCAAAAGTAGAAGACTTATCATCAGAAGAAATTGGGCAGGAAAGGTCATCTCCGGATGTTGACAAATTACTTGATATTTGATTGTTAAATGATTCCACAATAGGATCGGAAAGGGGAAGGTTTTGATCTTGGATTTGATTCGAAAGATACATATCATCGAAATCACTTCCCCATTCTTCTAGGAATTTATTTTCGAACATGTCATAACCAGAAATGCTATTGGGTTTCAAATTCGAAAGCCAGAGACCAGCTCTTTCTTTGAAAGATGAAGCCAATAGTCTCATACACACATCCTCATGGGTTATGGATAACTCTTTAATAATTTCCCTAAAAAGTTCAAGGTGTCTTTTAGCAGAGATTTCATAACTTCCATCGAAAATAGGCAACCTTGCACATGCTTGATGAGGAATATGATGAGGATACCCAACAATTTTTGAAAAGTCAAAAACTTTTAAACGACCGAAAGTTCTAGGTCGCTCAGAAGCAGCCATGGATAATAATTTTTTATATTTTATATTTTTTATATTTTTATATTTATTTTTAAATTCAAGAACCTGAAAACAAAATGATGCACCCCATGGATTCTAGATAATGATAAGATCTGTCTAAATTCTAGTGTTATAGGGGATGTAAATGAGCTCGCTCCTCAGCGGAGTCACGATTGGGAGTCGCCAGGTAGATTTAACCCTTCTACCAAGATATGTGTCGTTGTATATGCGGGAAGGATTAGTAGCTTTTCCAAGGTAATCCTATTACGTCTTCGGTGCCAAGTGTTATGGCAAAGAGAACGGGAAAGCTTGAAGAAAGGTATGTCGAACTAGGGCAAGCTATTGCCTCCCCGGCAACGGCGCCAAAATGTTATCACCTAAGATGTAGTTACCCCTATGGGTGGATCCAGTCATGGATAGCAATAGGGAAGGGCAACTCAAAGGTGCAACCACGATCACCTCGACCTCCGATATGTATGGTTGTCACGCCAGTCGAGGCAACCTTCGCTTTATGTTATCTAGCCCAGACAACAAAGGGGGAGACCCGATCTACTCCCGACAGGAGAGATCAAAACCAAGACACCAAATCAGGGTATTTCTAGGTGAAGTTAGGTGTATGGTTTATCCTAGACCTAAGGATGAAGTCACAAGCCAAGTGAGGGGTTTAATAGGTATAGCTTTGGTTCATAGTTGAATGTACGAGTGACTTATAATGTTTGTAGTGAGATCTAGGGCTAATGTACTAGTTCAATGTCAAAAGATCCACTGCCTTGGGAACCGTGTCCAATGCAGGATAGTTAAGGTTTGTATTGGGGCTAACTAGTACATGAGACAAGCTTGACCATGGTTCATGATGTCTTCAAAGGTATAGTCTACCATACATAGGTCAAACCACAAGTCAATCCAACAATGTAGGAAAGTTGAATTACCTTGTAGAGAAACCAGTGCCTTGGGAATTGGGAAGTGGAGTCAAAGTGGGGTTGACTTATGGTTTAGGACTCCTACAACATGAGATAAGTGGACAGTATAGGTCTTGATGGTTGAATGTGTCTAGATCTAGGTTTAACCCAAGTGGACCACAATCCCTTAAAACAAGGAATGCAGTCCCCAAGGCAAGATTTGACAAAATGACAGTCTAGACCTAGGTTTTAAATTATTCCGGTTTCAGATCTGCAATAATCTCAAGTACCCAGTTCCTAGAAGTGAGTAAACTCACTTCTCCAAGGTGGTGCGACTTTACCCAAGGAGACTTCAATTTGGGTTTAGGTGGGTCAAATCATGTCGGATGGCATCCAAACTTTAGATCCGGGTAGATCAGTCAAGTAGGAGTATGGATCTATAATTTCGTGGCAATCCACCGGTTAGATCTTTGTAGATCTGAGTTTAAGTGTTCCAAGTGGTCCAAAATGGGGATTAAATCCCTTAAAATGTGGAATGGGGCCCACAAGGTGAATTTCAAGAAAGGGACAACCTGGGTGTATGTTATTTGATGTGTAGATGTCAAATCAAGTGGAATCTCAAACACCCATGTACTAGATCTAGGTCAACTTGCACAAATGGTGAAGTGCGCCTTCCTTGGGAGAAGCTAAGTTGGCTTGGGAGAGGGGTCAAACGGAAGCCAATCCTCACCAAACTATAGATCCGGGATGCCGTGGATGCTATAGAGGTGGGTTTTCAATATCATGCCCAACAACCCACTAGATCTCAGTAGATCTAAGAAAATGCAAAATTGGGGTTTTAATTAATTAGGGTTTTAAGTGTTTTTGACAATTGGATAGATCATGGAGATAGAACTTACCTTGAGATCATACCTGAATGATGTGGATGAGATGCCTTGATGTTGAGGAAGATTCCCGCAGAGATCAAATGAGAGATTGTTGATTTGCTTGCCAATTTGATGCCCAAGTCCACAAGTGCGCCTTCCTCTACCTGTCAAACCAAGGAATAAAGATTCAATCAGTAAGAGCAAGTATGGAAGAAATACAAGAGAAATGCAAATAGTAACATGAAATAGAAGGTCCTGGGACAGTAATACTCCCTGTTACCAACGAAGAGCTCCAAAGAAGAAGTAGGGAGAGTCTTCCCCTACCAATACCTCCTCCTCCAAGCAAATCGGCCTCCACCTGTAGATGCAAAATCGTGGTACAATAGATATGGCAAACAAGATCTCCAATAACTCAGTGCAAAGGAAGAACCAACGAACGAACACCAAAAACATTCACCACAACATTGGAGATAGATGCAATAATAATTTTCTATTCCAATAATCCAGAGCCAAAAGTCCCTTTACAATGAGAAGCTCTCTCCTTTAAATAGGAAGGAGAGGCACCAAAACCCTAACCACTTTTGAATGAGTGGCTAAGATTAAAAGATACAAATGTCTAATCAATGGTTGAGATGAGCTCAACAATATAATACATGGATCACACATAAAATATAACATAAGTGGACAAAGTCGCCCTAGGAGAGGGGAATCCCACCAAATCATGATGACAAAATATCATAAGAGGCTCATGGTGGGTCCAAGGGGTAATTTTATCCCTCCTTGGTCAATCCCCATGGCACAATAACCAATAAATAATCATGAATATACCAAATCGTGCCTCCAAGGTGAAGTCGTGGTCCTCAAAAGACCTCAAAAATCCACAGAAAGTGCCATAAGTGATGGATGCGGGCCCCGATGAAGCTGAAACTGCAGGAGGAGGTGTGGAAGGTCCCGATCTATCATCACTGATCATCCCATGCCATAACTTTGCCTCAGTAGCCCAAATCGATTTCCTCAATAGCCATTTCTACCAATCCTGAAATGCCTCGGGAAGCGTGAAACTGCCCAAACAGCCTCCTGGAGTGATGGCGCTGTCAAGGTGAGGGCACCAATGCGTCCGGGAGGGGGGTAATATGGTAAAAACAAGTGGCTGGACCACCCCCTCCATCATCAGCGCCCTAGGTCAACCGGATAAAAGTCATCTCTGCTCCGACAGGGCCTCCAACAGACCAAAACTGCACTAGAACAGCCCACTGAGGCTAAATCATCACTGTAAGTGCCCGGAACTGAAAACAAACTGTCCCATTGGACTCAGAAGGTCCAAATCCATCCAAGATGTGTACTCATACACCATATGAATCTCTGCATGATCAAAATAAATATCCAATGTACCGGAACAAGGCCAATAATAATGATCTGTAAATGACCAAACACTGCTGTATCCCAAGAATCATCATCATAACCCTGTAGCTGCTGCATAGAATCATCCTGTATGTGTACATAGACCATATATCATCTATCCATATCATCATAAGGTCCAACATCTCATGTCCCATGGTCCTCCATGGTCAAACTAGGTCTAACCAAGACCAAATACAACTCAGACTATCATCCATAGCTGCTGCAAGGTGTCAAGGTTAATACATGCTTTACAATTTATTCAAATAGCTACTATAACACAGAGTAATCATGACTGGCGATCTAAATCCAAATATATAGTGTCGTTAGTTATTATTATTACTCAGACTAGACTTTCAGGACCATACTCACTTCATAGTTGTGATCAATTTGCTAGTGAAGGGTGAAGGCTGAAATAAATGGCTAGGCTAAGGGATGACTTGACTGACTTGACTTTGTGACACTTTGGCAAGGGAAAGGGAATACACACCATAGTATATACTGAATGAGCAATAACACAGGGAATGGCGGTGTCTCACAAATGGATAAGTTGTTTAAAGAGGGTTTATTCACCTTCACAGATGCGCACAATCCATAATACAAACAAGGCCAGCAATTGTTTAGATATAACATTTAAGTTCCATTGCTTTTTGGGCCTGAGGTTTCCATAGCCTTGATCTATGTGTGTTTAAAAACACATTGCATAGATTTACATTTATTTTTAGGCTTTCTGCTGCAGGTGTGTTTTTAAGGCACTTGTTTACCTGAGCACTTCTAGGTGTGTCATGGACAACTTGTTTACCTAGGTATTTATTTTTCCAAAAGATATAACATTTTATTTTTCATGGCCATTTTCAATTGGCATTTCTTTCACATACAAGATATAGCATTTTATTTTTCCAGATTTTGTATTCATGGCAGCACTAAAAGTTTCAGGTTTAGCCAACACAACTTTAATGACTAGGGGGAATTCACAAGGAACTCCAACTCACCATAGGTAAGTTCTGTCACCAACTCAGAGCCGAGACACAATAAACAGGGAAGCTCATCCAATACAGAGGCTACAGTGGGGAAAGGTCCTCCATGCCACTAGTCAAGTGGTAAGTCAGGGTGATAATCTAAAAGGTAGGCCATGGATGGATGAAGACAATGAAAAGATGAAGCCAACACTAGCAAGCCAAGGTATGGTTGAATGATCACCTCTATTCTCCCTAAGGAGGGTATGTACCAATGAGTATGAATAGTGAACTTCTAAGTCTGAGTAGGGACAGTATAATATAATATAATAGGTCAACCAGGTCCATATATCTATATGATCGCCAGATCATGACACTAAGTGCTATGACATGCTATAAGAATAAGTATAAAAGCAATCTAACCGTAACACCTGTAATATACCTGCTGAGTCATATACCTGAATGGACATCAACTTGTACCATCATCTGTCCTCTGGAACTGCCGCTGTAACTCTGGGCACTACTGTCTGCTCTGTACCAATGGCATAATGGCTATATCGGGCATCTCTCTGAGTGTCCTGAAACTCAGTCATGGCATGGGGAATATAACCGCTGTCCACAATCTGATAGTGATCCAATATAGATGCTCATCTCAGCATCTCAAATGTAAGGGAACTGGCTGAATAGTGTACTGGAATGAGAAAAATAATGTATGGTAGCCCGGCTACTATATATGTGATAACAGGATCCTTGCTAGGTTCCTTACTTTTCTTAAACTTAAGCAAAGATCTGGAGGAGGAAGGTCCACTGATTAGGTCAAAGAGATTTTGTTTTCCCATGGAGGCAGCATTTGCCTCAGCTTTCTTAGCATTATCTTGGGTTATCTTCAAACTACTAGGGTCTTTGTCTTTTAGATGGTAACCAAAGTATCCTTCATATGCATTGAGGTAATGGATCAAGATAGCTTGATCAAGGGGCCTTATGTTACTTGGGATGTTGGAAACAGTTTTATCAAAGCGTTGGTTAAACTCATGGACAGACTCATTCTCCTTCTTTTTGATGTCAAAAAGTTGGTGTAAAAGGAAACGCCCATCTAACTTGACTGACCACTCTTGCTTGAGTTTATCGGTGAATACATCATATCCATTGATTGATGATGCAGGCAAGCGGTCAAACCATTTGCGAGCATCACCCTCCAAGGATGCAAAGAGACCCCTTATAAACACATCCTCTTCCTCAGCCCCATAAGCTTCCATATGAGCCCAAACATTGTCTATGTGGTCCTCAATAGAGGTGGCACAGTTGCCATTGAATTTTGGGATCTTTTCAAAGTACTTGTCTGGCATACTATGGGGAGCACCCAAGATCTGAGAGAAATCTAAGGGAGAAGCCCTAGCCTTGTGTCCAAAAGCACGAGCAACAGGAGGATTGTTTTGGTTGTTGTTACTGAAGTTAGATTGACTTTGTCCAGCCATTGGATTGACTGGGATTGAACTAGAATTATGATTAGGAGATGAAGGAGGAACCGAATTGAACAAAGGGGATCCCAAGGCACGGTTTGGAGAGTCTGAGTTAACAAGTTTCCAAAAGAAGTTAGATGATTGGGCTTTAGGATCTCTTTTGTGATAGGTGAGTGGGGTTTCTTCTAATTGATTTGAATTTGATTTACTTTGAGTGTTGTAAGGATGATTATGAGCTCGTTCCTCAGCGGAGTCACGATTAGGAGTCGCCAGGTAGATTTTTAAGCTCTACTACCAAGAGGTATCTCGTTTAAAGTGCAGGGAGAGAGTGAGACACAAAGGTGTGTTGAACCAAGGTAGGCCTCTACTTCCCCGGCAACGGCGCCAAAAATGTTAATGTTGGCAAAGAGAACGGGAGTAGAGGTTTGAAAAATATATGTCGAACCAGGGTAGGCCTCTACCTTCCCCGGCAACGGCGCCAAAAATGTTATCACACAACTTGTAGTTGCCCCTAGAGGTATCCCATCCGGGACGGTAGAGGAGGCAGGCAACTAAAGAGGTGACCCAAGAGATGCCACGGTTCCCAATGCGAGGTGGGAGTCACGTCAACCGAGGCACTCTTCGCTTTAGATCCAGGTGTGACAAGACCCAGGGGGAGACCCTATAACCAATCACAGTTGATTGGACCCAAACAAAGGTTTCTAAAGGTGAATAAGTGAAGAGTTACGGAAACCAATGCAAGGCTAAGTGGACCTAAGAGTTAAGGTATGGTTGAAGGTGGTGTAAGAGATTGTTAGTGTTTCAACCTATGTATGGTTTAGGCCACATGATGAGGTATGATGACTAGGTGTAGTACCATATGTTTACACAAGTGGGTCTTGTTTTCTTGGGAAGTGTGAAATGGTCTTAAGTGGGCCCACAAGGTGAAGCTAGGTGTAGTGTTGGTACTAGAGGTTAGGTAATGACTAGATCTATAGATCCAAGTTGATTCTAGAAGTACCCACGTGCTAGATCTAGGTTTTGACAGAAATCCGAAGGAGTGCGACTTGCTTTGAGGATGACTAGTGCCTTGTTAAGTGGGCTAATGGGGTCAAAAAGTATGTCAAAGTGTAGATCGGGACACCTAGAAGCCAAGTCAAGTGGGCTAAATGAGATCTAATGGTTGGATCTTGCTAGATCTAGGTTTTCAAGTAATAACCCTAAGTGGACCACAATCCCTTGAAACAAGGAATGCTACCCCCAAGGCGGATTGTGACAAAAAGATAGTCTAGACCTAGGTTTCAAGGTATGGCCGTTCCAAATCTCCAAAAATCCCAAACACCCACTTCTTCAAAGTGGACAAACTCTCCTTCCCTAGGTGGTGCGACTTTGCTCAAGGAGGGTTAAAAGGTGGGTTTGGTGGAACAAATCAAGTCCAATGGTCACCAAACTATAGATCCAAGTGGCTAGTACCCCGATCTATGCATGTCCCTAAAATCAAGTCAATCCAAGGGCTAGATCTTAGTAGATCTGAGTTTTGAGGTGCCAAGAAATTCAAAAGGGGAGTTTTAACCCCTTAAAACATGGAAAGATGTCCACAAGGTAGATTTCACCAGAGTAAGAATCTCGGGGTAGGTTATAAAGTGTTTAGATTGCAAATCAAGTGGGATCTCACCTACCCATGTGCTAGATCTAACCAAACAAGCCTCTCACTAGGAAGTGCGATTTGGGTTCAAGAGGGCTTTTTGCCTTGAAAAGTGGGTTAATTTTAAGTCAATCACCACCAAACTATAGATCCAACTAGGGGTGGATGCTATAGAGGTGGATTTTCAAAATCTTTTCCAAAGCAAGGCTAGATCTAAGTAGATCTAAGAAATACCAAAATTGGGGTTTTAATGAATTAGGGTTTTGTTATCACATTTATAGTAGCCGGGCTACCATACATTATTTTTCTGATGCCAGTACACTATTCAGCCAGTTCCCCTACATTTGAGATGCTGAGATGAGCATCTATATTGGATCACAATCAGATTGTGGACAGCAGTTATATTCCCCATGCCATTACTGAGTCTCAAGACACTCAGAGAGATGACCGATGTAGCCATTATACCATTGGTACAGAGCAGTCAGTAGTGCCCAGAGTTACAGCAGCAGTTTCAGAGGACAGAGGATGGTACAGGTTGATGAGCTTTCAGGTATATGACTCAGCAGGAATATCATGGTGTTGTGGTTAGATTGCTTTTATACTTATTCTTATAGCATGTCTTAGCACTTAGTATCATGATCTGGCGATCATATAGATATTTGGACCTGGTTGATCTATTATATATATTATATTGTCCCTACTCAGACTTAGAAGTTCACTATTCATACTCATTGGTATGTACCCTCCTTAGGGAGAATAGAGGTGATCATTCCACCATACCTTGGCTTGCTAGTGTTGGCTCCATCATTTCATTGTCTTCATCCATCCATGGCCTACCTTTTAGATTATCACCCTGACTTACTACTTGACTAGTGGCATGGAGGACTTTTCCCCACTGTAGCCTCTGTATTGGATGAGCTTCCCTGTTTATTGTCTCGGCTCTGAGTTGGTGACAAAACTTACCTATGGTGAGTTGGAGTTCCTTGGAATTCCCCCTAGTCACTAAACTTGTGTTGGCTAAACCTGAAACTTTTAGTGCTGCCATGAATACAAAATCTGGAAAAAATGAAATGCTATATCTTATATCAAAAGCCCATTCATGCAATGTGTTTCTAAACACACAAGAATGAAAGGCATGCCAAATGAAAATGGCTAAGAAAATAAAATGTTATATCTTTTGGAAAAATAAATACCTAGGTAAACAAGCTGTCCATGACACACCTAGAAGTGCTCAGGTAAACAAGTGCCTTAAAAACACACCTGCAGCAGAAAGCCTAAAGAAAAAGTGTAAATCTATGCAATGTGTTTGTAAACACACATAGATCAAGGCTATGGAAACTTCAGGCCCAAAAAGCAATGGAACTTAAATGCTATATTTAAACAATTGCTGGCCTTATTTGTATTATGGATTGTGCGCATCTATGAAGGTGAATAAACCCTCTTTAAACAACTCATCCATTTGTGAGACACCGCCATTCCCTGTGTTATTGCTCATTCAGTATATACTATGGTGTGCATTCCCTTTCCCTTGCCAAAGTGTCACAAAGTCAAGTCAGTCAAGTCATCCCTTAGCCTAGCCAGTTAATTTAGCCTTCACCCTTCACTAGCAAATTGATCACAACTATGAAGTGAGTATGATCCTGAAAGTCTAGTCTGAGTAATAATAATAATTAACGACACTATATATTTGGATGTAGATCGCCAGTTGTGATCATTATGTGTTATAATTGCTATTTGAATAAGTTGTAGAGCATGTATTAACCTTGACACTTTGCAGCAGCCTTGGATGATGGTCTGAGTTATATTTGGTCTTGGTTAGACCTAGTTTGACCATGGAGGACCATGGGACATGAGATGTTAGACCTTATGATGATATGGATAGATGATATATGGTCTATGTACACATACATGATGATTCTATGCAGCAGCTACAGGGTTATGATGATGATTCTTGGGGTACGGCAGTGTTTGGTCATGTACAGATCATTATTATTGGCCTTGTTCCGGTATATTGGGTATTTATTTTGATCATGCAGAGACTCATATGGTGTATGAGTACACATCTTGGATGGATTTGGACCTTCTGAGTCCAAAGGGACAGTTTGTTTTCAATTCCGGGCACTTACAGTGATGATTGAGCCTCAGTAGGCTGTCCTAGTGCAGTTTTGGTCTGTCGGAGGCCGTGTCGGAGCAGATGTGATTTTTATCCAGTTGACCTAGGGAGTTGATGATGGAGGGGGTGGTCCAGCCACTTGTTTTTACCATATTACCCCCCTCCCGGACACACTGGTGCCCTCACCTTGACAGCACCAGCACTCCAGGAGGCTGTTTGGGGCAGTTTCACGCTTCCCGAGGCATTTCAGGATTGGTAGAAATGGCTATTGAGGAAATCGATTTGGGCTACTGAGGCAATGTTATGGCATGGGATGATCAGTGATGATAGATCGGGGTCTTCCACATCTTCTCCAGCAGTTTCAGCTTCATCGGGGCCCGCATCCATCACTTATGGCACTTTCTGTGGATTTTTGAGGTCTTTTGAGGACCACGACTTCACTATGGAGGCACGATTTGGTACATTCATGATTATTTTTGGTTATTGTGCTACGGGGATTGACCAAGGAGGGATAAAATTATCCCTTGGACCCACCATAAGCCTCTTATCATATTATGTCATCATGATTTGGTGGGATTCCCCTCTTCTAGGGCGATTTTGTCCACTTACATTATATTTTATGTGTGATCCATGTATTATATTGTTGAGCTCATCTCAACCATTGATTAGACATTTGTATCTTTTAATCTTAGCCACTCATTCAAAAAGTGGTTAGGGTTTTGGTGCCTCTCCTTCCTATTTAAAGGAGAGAGCCTCTCATTGTAAGGGGTCTTTGGCTCTTGGATTATTGGTATAGAAAAATATTCTTGTGGAAATTCTTGTGGTCTCCTTTGCATTTGGTGTTCTTAGATGGTGATTGGAAAGTCTATTGCAACCTAGCATTTGGAAATTGTGGTAAGATCTATCTTTTTGGAAATCATTGTTTGTCTACAGGAGGGCGACTTCAACAAGGGCGATTTTGCAAGGCTTCTTCAAATCGACTTTCTTGGCATTCGCTTGTATCAGGGAGTTATCATTAGCTTCATTGTGATCTATGCTATCTTTCTGTTATTTCTCTTGTGGCATTAGTCTTATCTCTTGATGCATCAAATATGATATTTTTGACGTTTGTTGTGCAGGAGAGAGGGCGCATTGGCTTCTTGGATCAAATCGACTTGCATAGAGTACTACCACAAAGCTTCTCAAATTGATCGGGTTTACATAGATCATCATCATCAAGGCATCTACAAGGTTACCCAGGTAAGATCCACAGGTTTGTTTCTCTTTCCTTTATCCAATCCATTGACATAGCACATAAATTGTTAAAACCCTAAATATCTTAAAACCCCCATTTTACATTTTCTCAGATCTACTTAGATCTAGTGGGTTGTTGGGCATAATATTGAAAACCCACCTCTATAGCATCCACGGCATCCCGGATCTATAGTTTGGTGAGGATTGGCTTCCGTTTGACCCCTCTCCCAAGCCAACTTAGCTTCTCCCAAGCAAGGCACACTTCCTGGTGGTTGTGAGTTGACCTAGATCTAGGTGATGGGTGTTTGAGATGCCACTTGATCCATAATCTACACATCAAATAACATACACCCAGATTGTTACTTTTCTGAAATTCACCTTGTGGGCCCTATTCCACATTTTAAGGGATTTAATCCCCATTTTGGACCATTAGGTGTACTTAAACTCAGATCTAGTAAGATCTAGCCGTCGGATTACCGTAAAATTATAGATCCATATTCCTACTTGACCAACCTACCCGGATCTAAAGTTTGGATGCCATCGGACTTGTCTTGACCCACCTAACCCACTTTTTTAGCCTCCTTGGGTAAAGTCGCACCACCTTGGAGAAGTGAGTTAACTCACTTCTAGGACGTGGGTACTTGAGATTCTTGCGGATTTGGAACGGGAATAATTCAAAACCTAGGTCTAGAGTGTCACTTTGTTAAATCTTGCCTTGGGGATAGCATTCCTTGTTTTAAGGGATTGTGGTCCACTTGGGTCAAACCTAGATCTAGACACATTCATCCATCAAGACCTCTATTGCCCACTTGTCCCAAGTACTAGGAGTCCTAAACCACAAGTCAACCCTACTTTGACTCCACTTCCCAATTCCCAAGGCACTGGTTTCTCTCCAAGTTAATTCAACTTTCCTAGATTGTTGGATTTACTTGTGGTTTGACTTTTGCATGGTGAACTAAACCTTTGAAGCTATCATGTATCATGGTCAAGCTTGTCACTTGTACTAGTTAGCCCCAATTCAACCCTTAAACTACCCTGCATTGGACACGGTTCCCAAGGCAGTGAATCTTCCAACATTGAACTAGTACTCTAACCCTAGATCTCACTTCAAACATTATAAGTCACTCTCACATCAACTATGAACCAAAGCTATACCTATTGAACCCCTCACTGGGCTTGTGACTTCATCTTTAGGTCTAGGATAAACCATACACCTAACTTCACTTAGAAATACCCTAATTTGGTGTCTTGGTTTTGATCTCTCCTGTCGGGAGTAGATCGGGTCTCCCCCTTTGTTGTCTGGGCTAGATAACATAAAGCGAAGGTTGCCTCGACTGGCGTGACAACCATATATTGGAGGTCGAGGTGATCGTGGTTGCACCTTTTGAGTTGCCCTTCCCTATTGCCATCCATGACTGGATACATCCATAGGGGTAACTACAGTTTAGGTGATAACATTTCGGCGCCGTTGCCGGGGAGGGCATAGGCTTACCCTGGTCCGACATACTTTTCTTAAAAGCCCTTCCATTCTCTTTGCCCAACATTTTGGTATTGAAAACATAGGGCTAGTAGTCGTTCCTCACTCTCTCCTGCATATACAACGACACATATCTTGGTAGAAGAGTTAAATCTACCTGGCGACTCCCAATCGTGACTCCGCTGAGGAGCGAGCTCATTTACATCCTTACAACACCAGAAGTAAAGTAAACTTAGATCAAGTTGAAGGAACCCCAATTACATATCGTAAAAGAGATCCTAAAGCACAACCATCTAACTTCCTTTGGAAATTGGTTAACGATTCTCCAAGCAGAGCTTCAGGATCCCCTGTGATTAATTCGGTTCCTCCCTCATCTCCTAGTTCAAACTTAAACATAAACTTACCAAATCCAATGGCTGGAACAAACTCGGGAAACCAGAATGTTCCTCCACCACCAGCTCCTAGGATTTTTGGAAGAAAGGCAAAACCATCTCCTTTAGACTTTTCCCAAATCCAGGGTGCACCCCATGACATGCCTGAAAAGTATTTTGAAAAGGTTCCCAGATTTGATGGAGTATCTGCTATATCAATTGAAGACCACATTGATAAAGTATGGGAACACATGGAAGCATATGGAGCATCTGAGGAAGATGTGTTCATGAGGGGTCTCCTGGCATCCTTGGAAGGAGATGTTAGGAAGTGGTTTGACAGGTTGCCTGCTTCATCCATTGATGGGTATGACAACTTTGTCAACAAGCTAAATAGTGAGTGGTCCCGAAAGTTAGATGGGAAGTTTCTCTTACATCAACTGTTTGACATTAAGAAGAGAGAAAATGAAACAGTCCATGAGTTTAACATAAGATTTGACAACACTGTAGCTGTTATCCCTGAAGAAATTAGACCAAAAGATCAAGCAGTAGTCATTCACTACTTGAATGCTTTTGAGGGATGGGTTGGTTACCAGCTAAAGGATAAAAACCCAAATGACTTAAAGACCGCTCAATCAAATGCTAAGATGGCTGAGCAAAATGTAGCATCCATGGGGAAACAAAACTTTTTTGATCAATTTACCCCATCCACTTCCAGATCTGACCCTAGACTTCGAAAACCAAAGGAACCTGTGAGTGTGCCAAAAGAATCCAAAGACACCTTAGAAGTCATGCAAGAAATGATGAAACAATTAACTGTCCTAACAAAGAATGTGGCAAGTTTGAATGACCCTGAGAGACATAGAAATCCTTATGGCCCTAAACCTTACTGGAATAATAATAGGAGGCCTGATGGGGATAGGGATAGGCGACGACCTGAGTATCCAGAGAACTCTGAAAAGAAGGAAGTCAATTGGTGTGATGAAGAAGAAGAAATACCCTCTGACACCATTGACCATGATGACCAACCAGAAAACATCAACTTCATAAATGACTTATCTTATGATGAAGACTTTGGAAGAATCCTTCTAGAAGAAGAACCTTGGGAGCAAGAAGAGGCCATAATAGAAGAACCCAGTTCCTCATGTTGTGCCATAGAGCTCCCAAAACCTAAAGAGCAACCAAAGTATCAAATCTATAAACAAGGAAGTACTTCCCAGCCTTCTTTCCTTGATAAACATAAAAAGATTGATGAAGATAAAAAGGAAGAAGAAGATCTTGCTATGGATGATTATGATCTTAAGATTGATATGAAGAAAGAGCTAAGCAAGATAATGTGTAACATCCCTGTCATTGAGTTAATGAAGGTGCCTTCTGTTAGATGCCAAGTAGAGGAATTTTTCGACGGTATTGGCCAAGAGAAAACTCCTGAACCGGTCCTAGAATCATGTCATATCCAAAAGCTTAGTGGAACACAACCTAGTGAAACAGAAAAGGATCCACCAATAAACATCCATTCAGCCATTTATGAAAGAAAGAGCGGTGGTCACTCTCCCTTTTACCTTACCTTGCACATTCAAAACATGCTCCTTCATAACTGTATGTTGGATTCTGGAGCAGCAATGAATGTTATGCCTTTACAAGTTATGAAGGAAATGGGACTTGAAGTGACTAGGCCTTACGGAAATGTCTGTGGTATAGATTCCCGACGAGTGCCATCGTATGGTTTGATAAAAAACCTTAGAGCTGATCTTTTCGCATGTTCAGACATTTCTACCATGATGGATGTAGTTGTTATTGACTTACCCCCAGCATATGGAATGCTTTTATCTAGAAAGTGGGCAGCTGGTCTAGGTGGATACCTTATGATGGATTTATCATTTATTTGTGTTCCCAACCCTGATGGAGCTTTGATTCGGGTTAACAGAGAACCTTGTTATAATGAGCATGTTGAATCATTTGATGAAGGGTTAAAAAACACATATGGGGATGAATTGCTAAATAATGCCAAAACAAACCTTGTTGAAGATGAGGATGAATTATGTGAAGTTGAACAAAATATGTGTATGGTCATGGAAGATTCTGACTCCTGTTGGGAAGACAAACAAATAGTTGAAATGACAAGAACAATCAGAAATGAATTTGTTGTTGAAATAGATGAATTAAGAAGATATGAAAATCAACCTCAAGGTCATGAACAAAACAATGAAATCATTCAAGAACCTTCTACAGGAAATCACACACTTGAGGAGGTTGATGACGGCATAAGAAATATAGGAGGAGATGAGAGTTTGCTTAATGATCAAAGCATGGAACAAACTCCCCCAATAGAAAACCTTCATGGTCAAACAAATGGTGAAGAAGTTGTTGAGAATCCAATACATGAAAATGAATTTGATGATATTAGGAGGGGAGAAAGAATTCCTTTTACTGTTAGGGAGTGGTTTGCCTTGACTGATCACAACAGAGAAAGAGAAAGCCAAGGGCTTGCACCTATTTACCCATGGGAAAACAATCTTGCGACATCTACTAGGGTTGAAACAAATGAAGATTCTGAAGCCTCTTATTATTCTGATATAGAAGATTCTTTATCTCATTTATCTCTAGAAGATGGTAGCCTAATTCAAGTCCATGATAACTCTCTAGGTTGGGAAGAGGATGCCCTAATTAATGATGCACCTGAAGGAGACTATAATCTAAATAACCTTGCTGTTTTTCAAACTCCTTCAGAGCCTCAAAGCCATGCTTTATCCGCATATCTTCATATCCCTAGTTTCCTCCTACCATCTGAGTCATCCAGTCATCATACTCATGATCTTTCTCACATTCCTAGTTCCCCTACATTTCATCCTGAGTCAGTTTCTACCAGATTGGAAAACATGGTTATTCCTGTTCCTTCAGGGGAAGGTTCTAGTCATAACACTGTCGTATCTCATGAGCCATCTCCCTTGGAAGAACATAGAGACTTCTTGACTGTAGGAGAAGTTGTTAAAAGAGTTGTATCTCCCCATGAGGAAGAATCAAATGAGGAAATCCAAGAAACAAGAAGAGAAGTTAGGGAAGTCCTTATTGGCAGAGTTGCTATTTCCTTAGACGGTGGTCCACCCAGAGTTGATGCAGTTCCTTCTAGGAGGAGCTCAAGGATTGTCACACCTCAACCGCAAAACCCTGCTGAAATCCATCCTATGCCTATTTGTAACATTGGAGTTATTCCTGAGTCAGTCAATAGAAACAGGTTTCCTACTGGAATTCAAGTCATCATTCCCAACCATTTATTGCATATAAGATCGGGACAAGCTGATGACTTATGGGTTGGACCTTTCACAGTAGAGCGATGCATTGATGGCATGTGCTTTCTAACCACTGGTAATGGACGACGTATTTTATATCCTGTCAATCAAAGGGACTTAAGAGATCACATCCCTGATCCCACATAGTTGGGGTCTCTCCGCTTGCATTGCCTGGTAGAGTAGGATAGGTAGGAAAACGAATAAGCCTACTTGGGCAGTCGTTAGCTTTTCAGCCATTGAGTCTGGCACCTTCTTAGTCTCTAAGCTCCTTTGTAAGCTTCTAGTTTAACTGAGTACTTGTCACTTTTCTTTTCCTGCACAATAAATTTCAAATTTTGCAAATTATGTTAGTAGTTTGATTTATTTTTTGCACTTATATATTTCATGCATTTATATTTCTGACATAAAATAGATTTTATTTCAGTCAGTTTTATATTTTTCCCACACATGCGGCATGAGGTATTTTTGATATTTGTGAATGCAGAAAATAGGTTGCAAAAATAAAAGCTGGAAACAAAATGGTAGAGTGCTGGATTGTGGATTTGAGTAGCAGAGTTCGAGGACCAGAGATTCTGAGGTTCTCAAGCGCTCACTTCAGCAGAGCACTTGTCCCAGCCGGAGCCAGATGTTATCACATTTATAGTAGCCGGGCTACCATACATTATTTTTCTGATGCCAGTACACTATTCAGCCAGTTCCCCTA
The DNA here is from genome assembly GCA_027924585.1 of Larix kaempferi. NCBI lineage: Eukaryota > Viridiplantae > Streptophyta > Pinopsida > Pinales > Pinaceae > Larix > Larix kaempferi. The sequence goes on from BSBM01000040.1 coordinate 994,583, forward strand.
CATTTGAGATGCTGAGATGAGCATCTATATTGGATCACTATCAGATTGTGGACAGCAGTTATATTCCCCATGCCATTACTGAGTCTCAGGACACTCAGAGAGATGACCGATGTAGCCATTATACCATTGGTATAGAGCAGTCAGTAGTGCCTAGAGTTACAGCAGCAGTTTCAGAGGACAGAGGATGGTACAGGTTGATGAGCTTTCAGGTATATGACTCAGCAGGTATATCATGGTGTTGTGGTTAGATTGCTTTTATACTTATTCTTATAGCATGTCTTAGCACTTAGTATCATGATCTGGCGATCATATAGATATTTGGACCTGGTTGATCTATTATATATATTATATTGTCCCTACTCAGACTTAGAAGTTCACTATTCATACTCATTGGTATGTACCCTCCTTAGGAAGAATAGAGGTGATCATTCCACCATACCTTGGCTTGCTAGTGTTGGCTCCATCATTTCATTGTCTTCATCCATCCATGGCCTACCTTTTAGATTATCACCCTGACTTACTACTTGACTAGTGGCATGGAGGACTTTTCCCCACTGTAGCCTTTGTATTGGATGAGCTTCCCTGTTTATTGTGTCTCGGCTCTGAGTTGGTGACAAAACTTACCTATGGTGAGTTGGAGTTCCTTGGAATTCCCCCTAGTCACTAAAGTTGTGTTGGCTAAACCTGAAACTTTTAGTGCTGCCATGAATACAAAATCTGGAAAAAATGAAATGCTATATCTTGTATCAAAAGCCCATTCATGCAATGTGTTTCTAAACACACATGAATGAAAGGCATGCCAAATGAAAATGGCTAAGAAAATAAAATGTTATATCTTTTGGAAAAATAAATACCTAGGTAAACAAGCTGTCCATGACACACCTAGAAGTGCTCAGGTAAACAAGTGCCTTAAAAACACGACCTGCAGCAGAAAGCCTAAAGAAAAAGTGTAAATCTATGCAATGTGTTTGTAAACACACATAGATCAAGGCTATGGAAACTTCAGGCCCAAAAAGCAATGGAACTTAAATGCTATATTTAAACAATTGCTGGCCTTATTTGTATTATGGATTGTGCGCATCTGTGAAGGTGAATAAACCCTCTTTAAACAACTCATCCATTTGTGAGACACCGCCATTCCCTGTGTTATTGCTCATTCAGTATATACTATGGTGTGCATTCCCTTTCCCTTGCCAAAGTGTCACAAAGTCAAGTCAGTCAAGTCATCCCTTAGCCTAGCCAGTTAATTTAGCCTTCACCCTTCACTAGCAAATTGATCACAACTATGAAGTGAGTATGATCCTGAAAGTCTAGTCTGAGTAATAATAATAATTAACGACACTATATATTTGGATGTAGATCGCCAATTGTGATCATTATGTGTTATAATTGCTATTTGAATAAGTTGTAGAGCATGTATTAACCTTGACACTTTGCAGCAGCCTTGGATGATGGTTTGAGTTATATTTGGTCTTGGTTAGACCTAGTTTGACCATGGAGGACCATGGGACATGAGATGTTAGACCTTATGATGATATGGATAGATGATATATGGTCTATGTACACATACATGATGATTCTATGCAGCAGCTACAGGGTTATGATGATGATTCTTGGGGTACAACAGTGTTTGGTCATTTACAGATCATTATTATTGGCCTTGTTCCAGTATATTGGGTATTTATTTTGATCATGCAGAGACTCATATGGTGTATGAGTACACATCTTGGATGGATTTGGACCTTCTGAGTCCAATGGGACAGTTTGTTTTCAGTTCCGGGCACTTACAGTGATGATTGAGCCTCAGTAGGCTGTCCTAGTGCAGTTTTGGTCTGTTGGAGGCCCTGTCGGAGCAGATGTGATTTTTATCCAGTTGACCTAGGGCGCTGATGATGGAGGGGGTGGTCCAGCCACTTGTTTTTACCATATTACCCCCTTCCCGGACACACTGGTGCCCTCACCTTGACAGCCCCAGCACTCCAGGAGGCTGTTTGGGGCAGTTTCACGCTTCCCGAGGCATTTCAGGATTGGTAGAAATGGCTATTGAGGAAATCGATTTGGGCTACTGAGGCAATGTTATGGCATGGGATGATCAGTGATGATAGATCGGGGTCTTCCACATCTTCTCCAGCAGTTTCAGCTTCATCGGGGCCCGCATCCATCACTTATGGCACTTTCTGTGGATTTTTGAGGTCTTTTGAGGACCACAACTTCACTATGGAGGAACGATTTGGTACATTCATGATTATTTTTGGTTATTGTGCTATGGGGATTGACCAAGGAGGGATAAAATTACCCCTTGGACCCACCATAAGCCTCTTATGATATTATGTCATCATGATTTGGTGGGATTCCCCTCTTCTAGGGCGATTTTGTCCACTTACATTATATTTTATGTGTGATCCATGTATTATATTGTTGAGCTCATCTCAACCATTGATTAGACATTTGTATCTTTTAATCTTAGCCACTCATTCAAAAAGTGGTTAGGGTTTTGGTGCCTCTCCTTCCTATTTAAAGGAGAGAGCCTCTCATTGTAAGGGGTCTTTGGCTCTTGGATTATTGGTATAGAAAAATATTCTTGTGGAAATTCTTGTGGTCTCCTTTGCATCTGGTGTTCTTAGATGGTGATTGGAAATTCTATTGCAACCTAGCATTTGGAAATTGTGGTAAGATCTATCTTTTTGGAAATCATTGTTTGTCTACAGGAGGGCGACTTCAACAAGGGCGATTTTGCAAGGCTTCTTCAAATCGACTTTCTTGGCATTCGCTTGTATCAGGGAGTTATCATTAGCTTCATTGTGATCTATGCTATCTTTCTGTTATTTCTCTTATGGCATTAGTCTTATCTCTTCATGCACCAAATATGATATTGTTGACGTTTGTTGTGCAGGAGAGAGGGCGCATTGGCTTCTTGGATCAAATCGACTTGCATAGAGTACTACCACAAAGCTTCTCAAATTGATCGGGTTTGCATAGATCATCATCATCAAGGTATCTACAAGGTTACCCAGGTAAGATCCACAGGTTTGTTTCTCTTTCCTTTATCCAATCCATTGACATAGCACATAAATTTTTAAAACCCTAAATATCTTAAAACCCTAAATATCTTAAAACCCCCATTTTACATTTTCTCATATCTACTTAGATCTAGTGGGTTGTTGGGCATAATATTGAAAACCCACCTCTATAGCATCCACGGCATCCCGGATCTATAGTTTGGTGAGGATTGGCTTCCGTTTGACCCCTCTCCCAAGCCAACTTAGCTTCTCCCAAGCAAGGCGCACTTCCTGGTGGTTGTGAGTTGACCTAGATCTAGGTGATGGGTGTTTGAGATCCCACTTGATCCATAATCTACACATCAAATAACATACACCCAGATTGTTACTTTTCTGAAATTCACCTTGTGGGCCCTATTCCACATTTTAAGGGATTTAATCCCCATTTTGGACCATTAGGTGTACTTAAACTCAGATCTAGTAAGATCTAGCCGTCGGATTACCGTAAAATTATAGATCCATATTCCTACTTGACCAACCTACCCGGATCTAAAGTTTGGATGCCATCGGACTTGTCTTGACCCACCTAACCCACTTTTTTAGCCTCCTTGGGTAAAGTCGCACCACCTTGGAGAAGTGAGTTAACTCACTTCTAGGACGTGGGTACTTGAGATTCTTGCGGATTTGGAACGGGAATAATTCAAAACCTAGGTCTAGAGTGTCACTTTGTTAAATCTTGCCTTGGGGATAGCATTCCTTGTTTTAAGGGATTGTGGTCCACTTGGGTCAAACCTAGATCTAGACACATTCATCCATCAAGACCTCTATTGCCCACTTGTCCCAAGTACTAGGAGTCCTAAACCACAAGTCAACCCTACTTTGACTCCACTTCCCAATTCCCAAGGCACTGGTTTCTCTCCAAGTTAATTCAACTTTCCTAGATTGTTGGATTTACTTGTGGTTTGACTTTTGCATGGTGAACTAAACCTTTGAAGCTATCATGTATCATGGTCAAGCTTGTCACTTGTACTAGTTAGCCCCAATTCAACCCTTAAACTACCCTACATTGGACACGGTTCCCAAGGCAGTGGATCTTCCAACATTGAACTAGTACTCTAACCCTAGATCTCACTTCAAACATTATAAGTCACTCTCACATCAACTATGAACCAAAGCTATACCTATTGAACCCCTCACTGGGCTTGTGACTTCATCTTTAGGTCTAGGATAAACCATACACCTAACTTCACTTAGAAATACCCTAATTTGGTGTCTTGGTTTTGATCTCTCCTGTCGGGAGTAGATCGGGTCTCCCCCTTTGTTGTCTAGGCTAGATAACATAAAGCGAAGGTTGCCTCGACTGGCGTGACAACCATATATTTGAGGTCGAGGTGATCGTGGTTGCACCTTTTGAGTTGCCCTTCCCTATTGCCATCCATGACTGGATACATCCATAGGGGTAACTACAGTTTAGGTGATAACATTTTGGCGCCGTTGCCGGGGAGGGCATAGGCTTACCCTGGTCCGACATACTTTTCTTAAAAGCCCTTCCATTCTCTTTGCCCAACATTTTGGTATTGAAAACATAGGGCTAGTAGTCGTTACTCACTCTCTCCTGCATATACAACGACACATATCTTGGTAGAAGAGTTAAATCTACCTGGCGACTCCCAATCGTGACTCCGCTGAGGAGCGAGCTCATTTACATCCTTACAACACCAGAAGTAAAGTAAACTTAGATCAAGTTGAAGGAACCCCAATTACATATCGTAAAAGAGAACCTAAAGCACAACCATCTAACTTCCTTTGGAAATTGGTTAACGATTCTCCAAGCAGAGCTTCAGGATCCCCTGTGATTAATTCGGTTCCTCCCTCATCTCCTAGTTCAAACTTAAACATAAACTTACCAAATCCAATGGCTGGAACAAACTCGGGAAACCAGAATGTTCCTCCACCACCAGCTCCTAGGATTTTTGGAAGAAAGGCAAAACCATCTCCTTTAGACTTTTCCCAAATCCAGGGTGCACCCCATGACATGCCTAAAAAGTATTTTGAAAAGGTTCCCAGATTTGATGGAGTATCTGCTATATCAATTGAAGACCACATTGATAAAGTATGGGAACACATGGAAGCATATGGAGCATCTGAGGAAGATGTGTTCATGAGGGGTCTCCTGGCATCCTTGGAAGGAGATGTTAGGAAGTGGTTTGACAGGTTGCCTGCTTCATCCATTGATGGGTATGACAACTTTGTCAACAAGCTAAATAGTGAGTGGTCCCGAAAGTTAGATGGGAAGTTTCTCTTACATCAACTGTTTGACATTAAGAAGAGAGAAAATGAAACAGTCCATGAGTTTAACATAAGATTTGACAACACTGTAGCTGTTATCCCTGAAGAAATTAGACCAAAAGATCAAGCAGTAGTCATTCACTACTTGAATGCTTTTGAGGGATGGGTTGGTTACCAGCTAAAGGATAAAAACCCAAATGACTTAAAGACCGCTCAATCAAATGCTAAGATGGCTGAGCAAAATGTAGCATCCATGGGGAAACAAAACTTTTTTGATCAATTTACCCCATCCACTTCCAGATCTGACCCTAGACTTCGAAAACCAAAGGAACCTGTGAGTGTGCCAAAAGAATCCAAAGACACCTTAGAAGTCATGCAAGAAATGATGAAACAATTAACTGTCCTAACAAAGAATGTGGCAAGTTTGAATGACCCTGAGAGACATAGAAATCCTTATGGCCCTAAACCTTACTGGAATAATAATAGGAGGCCTGATGGGGATAGGGATAGGCGACGACCTGAGTATCCAGAGAACTCTGAAAAGAAGGAAGTCAATTGGTGTGATGAAGAAGAAGAAATACCCTCTGACACCATTGACCATGATGACCAACCAGAAAACATCAACTTCATAAATGACTTATCTTATGATGAAGACTTTGGAAGAATCCTTCTAGAAGAAGAACCTTGGGAGCAAGAAGAGGCCATAATAGAAGAACCCAGTTCCTCATGTTGTGCCATAGAGCTCCCAAAACCTAAAGAGCAACCAAAGTATCAAATCTATAAACAAGGAAGTACTTCCCAGCCTTCTTTCCTTGATAAACATAAAAAGATTGATGAAGATAAAAAGGAAGAAGAAGATCTTGCTATGGATGATTATGATCTTAAGATTGATATGAAGAAAGAGCTAAGCAAGATAATGTGTAACATCCCTGTCATTGAGTTAATGAAGGTGCCTTCTGTTAGATGCCAAGAAGAGGAATTTTTCGACGGTATTGGCCAAGAGAAAACTCCTGAACCGGTCCTAGAATCATGTCATATCCAAAAGCTTAGTGGAACAAAACCTAGTGAAACAGAAAAGGATCCACCAATAAACATCCATTCAGCCATTTATGAAAGAAAGAGCGGTGGTCACTCTCCCTTTTACCTTACCTTGCACATTCAAAACATGCTCCTTCATAACTGTATGTTGGATTCTGGAGTAGCAATGAATGTTATGCCTTTACAAGTTATGAAGGAAATGGGACTTGAAGTGACTAGGCCTTACGGAAATGTCTGTGGTATAGATTCCCGACGAGTGCCATCGTATGGTTTGATAAAAAACCTTAGAGCTGATCTTTTCGCATGTTCAGACATTTATACCATGATGTATGTAGTTGTTATTGAGCCCACCAGGTTCTCTAGAAGGGGGGGTAAATGGTAAAAACAAGTGTCTGGACCACCCCCTCCATCATCAGCGCCCTAGGTGAAATGGCCTCTCGGGGCCCCTGCTGCTCAGGCTGGGAAATCAGCCCCAAATCTGGTCAACAAGTGTAAAACTGCATCAATCACTGTCAGAAGTGCCCGGAACTGAAAGATAAGTGTCTCATTGGATCGAGAAGACCCAAATCCACTAGGAATGTGTACTCATACACCATGGGTTGCCCAAATGGGCCAGCTGTAGGGTCCACCATATATAGACAATGCATAATCTGATGATCTGAAGAAGTAATAAAACCTGCTGAACTGGATCAATCATCATCTGCATCATATGTCCATCATATGATATCATCATCAAGCATGTGGGCCCATCAATCATCATCAATAATCATCTATACATGGTCCACATCATCATAGATCCCAATAATATACAACCAAGGATAAATCACATCAGTAGACTAAGACAGTGCTTCTCTAATCATTCTCATAGCTGAGCTCAAAGTATAAATTTCATTCAGTGGCATTAATCAAGTTAACATATTCCGTTGTTATATAAAATTACTTGCACAATAGTTCAAATGACAAACTCACCCATTGGACATGGTCAAACTGCTAGTGAAGGGTGAAGGCTAGGAACAAGGTTGGGCCAAGGGTTTGACTTATCTAACTTAACTCAGAAATACTTTGGACTGGGAGAAAGGGGGAAAGCTACAAACTCTGTGCTGGACAAAAGAACACGGGGGATGGCTGTGCCTCACAAATGGATAAGTTGTTTAGAGAGTGTTTATTCAACTTAGGCATCATGTCTATATCAAGTTGATCCAGGTTCATTAGGATCATTCAATTTTATTTCATGGCCTTTTTGGCCTGCATAACCCTTCGGATTTCAGATGTGCTGAGAAGCACAACTAGTTGCAGCTTGCATCCAGGGCATGTTTTCAAAAATATAAGGTCAGCAATTGTTTAAATATAACTTTTAAGAACCATTGCTTTTTGGACCTTTCTTATACTCTTCGAGGAGTATTTTTAGCTGTTCATCGCTCTTGCCCTTTTTTTGTTTCCATGGGCGAATTTTTAAGTTTCCATAGGTAGAACATGAGCTTTCAGTTTTAGCCAACAACATCTCAAGTGACTAGGGGGAGTTCGAGCCAATGCCAAACATCGGGACAACCGACCAGAATGATTTAGGCTTACAATCCAACTCACCAAAGGCAAGTTTTGTCACCAACTTAGAGCCGAGACACTGAATATACAGGGATGCGGTCCAAACACAGAGGTAGAAAAATGGGGAAGTCCTCGGTATCAGAAAGTCAAATGAGACAAGTCAAGGTTTAAAGTCAAACAGGAAGGTCATGTATGGATGGAGTCAAGTGAATATGGAGCCTAAACTAGCAGACAACTGGTGTCAGGAAAGACCATATCTATGTAAGGTGAAAAACCAGTGGGTTTTGTCAAATGACCTAAATGTGCAAGCAATTGTCCATTTTATGATTTACAGTTTGTTTTAAACAGTTTGCCACATCAGGAATAATATACCAAGCACATGCTATGATCATGACTAAATCAACAAGATAATAATCCACAGTCAGTGATAACATATCCATAGATCATGCAACATCATCAAAATAATAATCATCATGCACCCTCTGAAACACTGCTGAAATACATCTCTAGGGACTGAACTGAAACTGTATGGGATAAAGGGTCACATCGGTCATCAAATCTGAACTCTCAAGGCTCATCCTTGACACAAGGTCAAACATACATCTGAATAATATACTGCTCTGATCATGAGTGATCCAAAATATATAGCCATGCTCTGGAATAATGGGAGCTCTGGAATGTGCAGATATCTGCTGTACAAGGATAGTAGCCCTGCTACTATGGTGTGATAACAGGATGACTTCACACAGGAGGAGACCCGGAGAGGGTACATTCAGAGTTCAGCTTCTGCCATTCCTGAGGAGGAGGATGTGGCTCTCGTAGCAGGCGGAAGCAAAGGGGCAGACAGAAGAAGGATCTGAGCAAGATCAAGTGTTTCGCCTGCAATGAGTATGGAACTTATGCGGGACAATGTCCGCATAAGAAAAAGGGGAAGCAAGCGAAGGATGAGCAGGTGGTAGCAGCAGAGGAGGTTGATGAGTTCTCTTCTCGGTTTGAGAAGGTGTTCTCACTAGCCACAGTTCAGTCAGGACATGATAGTAGCCCTTCAGAGATTCAGGCTGATCAGAGATGGAAGGGTGGACATTACTCTCAGTAGTCATATGACAGGAGTACGAGATGCATTCCTGATCCTAGAGCATACAGCAGTACAATTGACTTGGGATGGTCAGGAGGTTGACCATTTAGTTGCTGGAGTGGGCACAGTGAGATTTATGCTTGACTGTGGGGAGCCCTTGGAGGTTTCAGGAGTGTTCTTTGTTCCAGGACTGAGAGGGAGTGTTCTCTCAGTGGCAGCATTGGCAGCTGTAGGATAACCTGTAGTGTTTCACAGGGATCAGTTCTTCACCTATCCTAGAGGAGTAGACCCAGTCTTATTTGGTCACAGGATTGATGGTGATTACTTGGTTCATGGACAGCCTACTTCAGGCACATCATGATGGCTGAGTGCATCCTCTTCAGATGTAGAGGAGGATGATGAGTGGGATGCTCACAACAGAGATGAGGTCAGGAGGAGTGAGCCTGCTCAGCAGATGGGTGAGCGAGATGCTCACCATGATGAGGATCAGGGCAGTGATTGTGGAGTTCCGATGGATGAGCGAGATGCTCTTGACAGTGATGAGTCACAGGAGGTTGAGCCCTTGGGCTCATATCAGATGGATGAGCATGATGCACATACAGGCACTAGTCAAAGAGTGAGCTGGTATGACATGGTTGAGATGGACTTGGCTCAGGAGAGAGCTCAGTCAATTAAGTCAGTGCAGAGACAGAGGGAGTTGACTTATAGAGATGAGTCAACTCAGGGTCATAGGCAGATGATCTACAGAGCAGTGGATCCACTTGATAGAGGTCTTCAGAGTTGGTTACAGCAGCAGAGACTTAGAGGGAGTCTGAGTCAGAGTGCAGTGACAGAGTTAGCAGTGGTTGACAGAGGGGCTTTTTTCGAAGCCACATAGATGGAGATTGATCAGGGTGGTTCAGTTCAAAATGCAGCAGTGACAGGCATATCAGTTAGATCAATGTCAGCTACAAAGGACTTGTTGGATTCATGTATCCATGGTAAGACTTCCCTCGTTAAGAGGGAGTGTTAGATTATGGTAACTTCGGGATGTCCTCCATTTTTCAAATGCCTTACATGAAGGTACATTAGCTGCATAGGCATCAGGATGGAGTAGAGAGTGAGATGCACTCTACTCAGTGGCATCAGCTCAGTGGGGGCTGCATGCAGAGCTTCAGGGGAGATTGACCTTTTGGCAAACCTAATTCATCGGTGAGATTATTTATAGAGGGAGGGGATCCCCAGATGGGGTTACTCAGTTGTATCATCAGAGAGAGATACTGCAAGAGTGAGGAGGATGAATCTGTCCATGTGGGGCAACTTTATGAGATAGAGAGGAGTTGCTGCAGGAGCTAGGAAGGTCAGATTTGAGCTAGATCAGTGACCTTCAGTTCCAGAGACGCTAGATACCCGTTCCTGTGAGCTGAGAGAGCTCAACAGTGAGATTACTGTGGAGATTGGAGGAGGTCGAGTTCTCTTGGAGGGGGACGTTTTTCCTGAGGGCAGAGGAGCTCATTGTGAGCTGGATTGATCGATTAGGAGTCTGTGACTTCCAGGATAGCCTTGCCTCGAGATTTGAGGAAGGTTAGGGACGATCGGAGCTCAGATCTGTTGAGATTCGGAGCAGTACGAGCATTTGACACCCAGAGGGGAGGGCGCACTTGTGCATGCAGAGAGGGCCAATTTCATCAGTGGGCAGTCTTCAGAGCGAGCGATTAGAGCAGAGAGATCTAGAGAGGGCAGATCTATTAGAGGCACCGTCAGAGCACTCAGATCTAGATTGGCAGTTAGGGCATACTTCGTTAGTGCATGCATCAACTGGATGCATGCAAATTAGAGTTTGTCCTGGTCAGAGGGATTGAGTTACTGGCTGAGGTAATTCTGTATTGTATTGCTTTTTATACTTCTATATGCTCTGGGCTCGAGAGAGAAGATAGCCCCATAGTTAGCTGGTTTTTCCCGAAAGGGTCCAAGGTATATCTGTTGTCTATGTGGTTGATTGCATTTATATGTTAGTTGGTAGATGCAGATTTAGTGGTTTGAGTCTATGTTTTTATGAGTATGTACTAACATTGAGATTCATACTACTTGAGGTCTTAGTGTGATCCAGAGGGAGTAGTGATCTTTGGATCTATATATATTTACATGGTATCAGAGCCCTGTTGAGGATCAAGGTGAGTAGTCACACAGATCTGCAGTGGTGGTGACTAGATCTAAGATAGATCTAGTAGATTTGTGGAGATAGAGGCCAGATCTACCAGATCTGAACATTCCCGTTCAGATCTATGGTTGTAGAGGTCAGATCTATCAGTTTAGTTGGTTTGTGGTCAGATCTGAGATAGATCTGTCAGATCTGTGATCAGGAGAGACTCTTGTTCACTGTGGGTTACAGTTTCTTCAGTTGGGTGAGTATGGCTACTGGTTTGAGAGTGGAGGACCGGTTGGATGGTGCCTCCAACTACAGTGCATGGAGGGCATGTATTACTCTCTTGCTGAAAGAGAATGAGTTATGGGATGTTGTGAACAACACGACAGCAAATCCCGTTACTGTTCCGTCAGATGCCACTGCCAAAGTAGTGTATGACAAAAAGAATGTGAAGGCTCAGAGGATCCTTCTTGATGCGATCAAGGATCACCTCATCCCACATGTCTCTACCAAAGACAATGTGTTTGAGATGAGGGATGCGTTGACTAGTCTATACTAGAGCTCTAATGAAAACAGGAAGATAATTCTCAGAGAGAAGCTGAGAAGCATCAAGATGGGGAAGGATGAGATTATGGTCACCTATTTCACCAAGATCTCTCAGGTGAGAGATGAGTTGGGAGCAGTTGGTGAGAAGGTAGAGGACAGTGAGCTGGTTCGACAGGCCTTGAATGGCGTGTCGGTGACATGGGCAGTGTTTGTTCAGTCTATCATAAGTTGTGAGAACCTTCCCAAGTGGGATCGACTGTGATATGACTTCACACAGGAGGAGACCCGGAGAGGGTACATTCAGAGTTCAGCTTCTGCCATTCCTGAGGAGGAGGATGTGGCTCTCGCAGCAGGTGGGAAGCAGAGGGGTAGACAGAAGAAGGATTTGAGCAAGATCAAGTGTTTCGCTTGCAATGAGTATGGACATTATGCAGGACAGTGTCCGCATAAGAAGGGGAAGCAGGCGAAGGATGATCAGGTGGCAGCAGCAGAGGAGGTTGATGAGTTCTCTTCTCGGTTTGAGAAGGAGTTCTCACTAGCCACAGTTCAGTCAGGACACAATAGTAGCCCATCAGAAATTTAGGTTGATCAGAGATGGAGAGTGGAAATTACTCTCAGTAGTCATATGACAGGAGTACGAGATGCATTCCTGATCCTAGAGCATACAGCAGTACAGTTGACTCGGGATGGTCAGGGGTTTGACCATTTAGTTGCTGGAGTGGGCACAATGAGATTTTTGCTTGACCGTGGGGAGCTCCTGGAGGTTTCAGGAGTGTTCTTTGTTCCAGGACTGAGAGGGAGTGTTCTCTCAGTGGCAGCATTGGCAGCTGTAGGATACTTTGTAGTGTTTCACAGGGATCAGTTCTTCACCTATCCTAGAGGAGTAGACCCAGTCTTATTTGGTCACAGGATTGATGGTGATTACTTGGTTCATGGACAACCTACTTCAGGCACATCAGGATGCCTAAGTGCATCCTCTTCAGATGCAGAGGAAGATGATGGGCGAGATGCTCACAGCAGAGATGAGGTCAGGAGGAGTGAGCCTGTTCAGCAGATGGGTGAGCGAGATGCTCACCATGATGAGGATAAGGGCAGTCATTGTGGAGTTCCGATGGATGAGCGAGATGCTCTTGACAGTGATGAGTCTCAGGAGGTTGAGCCCTTGGGCTCATATCAGATGGATGAGCATGCTGCTCATACAGGCACCAGTCAGAGAGTGAGCTGGTATGACATGGTTGAGATGGACTTGGCTCAAGAGAGAGCTCAATCAGTTCAGTCAATGCAGAGACAGAGGGAGTTGACTTACAGAGATGAGTCAACTCAGGGTCATAGGCAAATGATCTACAGAGCAGTGGATCCACTTGACAGAGGTCTTCAGAGTTGGTTACAGCAGCAGAGACTTAGAGGGAGTCTGAGTCAGAGTGCACTGATAGAGTCAGCAGTGGTTGACAGAGGGGCTTCTTCCGAAGCCACACAGATGGAGATTGATCAGGGTGGTTCAGTTCAGAGTGCAGCAGTGACAGGCAGATCAGTTAGATTAGTGTCAGCTACAGAGGACTTGTTGGATCCAGGTATCCATGGTAGGACTTCCCTCGTTAAGAGGGAGTGTTAGATTATGGTAACTTCGGGATGTCCTCCATGGTTCAGATGCCTTACATGGAGGTACATTAGCTACATAGGCATCAGGATGGAGTAGAGAGTGAGATGCACTCTACTCAGTGGCATGAGCCCAGTGGGCACTGCATGCGGAGCTTCAAGGGAGATTGACCTTTGCATGCATGAGTATTGCATGACCTTTCAGCATTCAGTGCATGCATGCAAAAGTGACTTTTTGCATGGACCAGGAATTAGGGTTTTGGCAAACCTAATTCATCGGTGAGATTATTTATAGAAGCAGGGGGTCCCTAGATGGGGTTACTCAGTTGTATCATCAGAGAGAGATACTGCCAGAGTGAGGAGGACGAATCTGTCCATGTGGGGCGACTTTCTGAGATAGAGAGGAGTTGCTGTAGGAGCTAGGAAGGTCAGATCTGAGCTAGATCAGTGACCTTTAGTTCTAGAGAGGCTAGATACCCGTTCCTGTGAGCTAAGAGAGCTCAACAGTGACATTACTGTGGAGATTGGAGGAGGCCGAGTTCTCTTGGAGGAGGACGTTTTTCCTGAGGGCAGAGGAGCTCATTGTGAGCTGGATTGACCAATTAGGAGTCTGTGACTTCCAGGATAGGCTTGCCTTGAAATTTGAGGAAGTTTAGGGACGATCGGAGCTCAGATCTGTTGAGATCTGGAGCAGTACGAGCATTTGGCACCCAGAGGGGAGGGCGCACTTGTGCATGCAGAGAGGGCCGATTTCATCAGTGGGCAGTCTTCAGAGCGAGCAGATCAGAGCAGAGAGATCTAGAAAGGGCAGATCTATCAGAGGCACCGTCAAAGCACTCAGATCTAGATTGGCAGTTAGGGCATACTTCGTTAGTGCATGCATCAGCTGGATGCATGCAAATTAGAGTTTGTCCTGGTCAGAGGGATTGAGTTACCGGCTGAGGTAATTCTGTATTGTATTGCTTTTTATACTTCTATATGCTCTGGGCTTGAGAGAGAAGATATCCCCATAGTTAGCTGGTTTTTCCCGAAAGGGTTCTGTTATCACATATATAGTAGCCGGGCTACCATACATTATTTTTCTGATACTAGTACACTATTCAGCCAGTTCCCTTACATTTGAGATGCTGAGATGAGCATCTATATTGGATCACTATCAGATTGTGGACAACAGTATATATTCCCCATGCCATGACTGAGTCTCAAGACACTCAGAGAGATGACCGATGTAGCCATTATACCATTGGTACAGAGCAGTCAGTAGTGCCCAGAGTTACAGCAGCAGTTTCAGAGGACAGATGATGGTACAGGTTGATGGGCATTCAGGTATATGACTCAGCAGGTATATCATTGTGTTATGGTTATATTGCTTTTATACTTATTCTCATAACATGTCTTAGCACCTAGTATCATGATCTGGCGATCATATAGATATATGGACCTGGTTGAAGCTTACTATATATATTATATTGTCCTTACTCAGACTTAGAAGTTCACTATTCATACTCATTGGTTTTACCCTCCTTAGGGAGAATAGAGGTGATCATTCCACCATACCTTGGCTTGCTAGTGTTGGCTCCATTATTCATTGTCTTCATCCATCCATTGCCTACCTTTTAGTTTATCACCCTGACTTACTACTTGACTAGTGGCATGGAGGACTTTCCCCACTGTAGCCTCTGTATTGGATGAGCTTCCTTGTTTATTGTGTCTCGGCTCTGAGTTGGTGACAAAACTTACCTATGGTGAGTTGGAGTTCCTTGGAATTCCCCCTAGTCACTAAAGTTGTGTTGGCTAAGCCTGAAACTTTTAGTGCTGCCATGAATACAAAATCTGGGAAATGAAATGCTATATCTTGTACGAAAAGCCCATTCATGCAATGTGTTTCTAAACACACATGAATGAAAGGCATTCCAAATGAAAATGGCCATGAAAATAAAATGTTATATTTTTTGGAAATGTAAATACCTAGGTAAACAAGCTGTCCATGACACACCTAGAAGTGCTCAGGTAAACAAGTGCCTTAAAAACACACCTGCAGCAGAAAGCCTAAAATAAATGAAAATCTATGCAATGTGTTTATAAACACACATAGACCAAGGCTATGGAAACTTCAGGCCCAAAAAGCAATGGAACTTAAATGCTATATCAAAACAATTGTTGTCCTTATTTGTATTATGGATTGTGCGCATCTGTTAAAGGTGAATAAACCCTCTTTGAACAACTCATCCATTTGTGAGACACCACCATTCACTGTGTTGTTGCTCATTCAGTATATACTATAGTGTGTATTCCCTTTCCCTTTGCCAAAGTGTCACAAAGTTAAGTCAGTCAAGTCATCCCTTAGCCTAGCCAGTTATTTTAGCCTTCACCCTTCACTAGAATTGATCACAGCTATGAAGTGAGTATGATCTTGAAAGTCTAGTCTGAGTAATAATAATAGTTAATGACATTATATATTTGGATTTAGATCGCCAGTAATGATTACTTTGTGTTATAATTGTTATATGAATAAGTTGTAGAGCATGCATTAACTTTTGACACTTTGCAGCAGCTTCCGATGATGGTCTGAGTTATATTTGGTCATGTTGACTTGGTCAAACCTAGTTTGACCAAGGTCAACCATAGTACATGAGATGGTTGGACCTTGTGATGATATGGATAGATGATATATGGTCTATGTACATGTATATGATGATTCTATGCAGCAGCTACAGGGTTATGATGATGATTCATGGTTTACAGCAGTATTTGATCATTTACAGATTATTATTATTTGCCCTGTTCCGATATATTGGATATATATATTGATCATGCAGAGACTCATATGGTGTATGATTACACATCTTGGGTGGATTTGGACCTTCTAAGTCCAATGAGACAGTTTGTTTTCAGTTCCGGGCACTTACAGTGATGATTGAGCCTCAGTAGGCTATCCCAGTGCAGTTTTGGTCTGTCGGAGGCCCTGTCAGAGCAAATGTGATTTTTATCCGGTTGACCTAGGGCGTTGTGCTTGGAGGGGGTGGTCCAGCCACTTGTTTTTACCATATTACCCCCCTCC
This sequence comes from Larix kaempferi, assembly GCA_027924585.1. Lineage (NCBI taxonomy): Eukaryota > Viridiplantae > Streptophyta > Pinopsida > Pinales > Pinaceae > Larix > Larix kaempferi. The sequence goes on from BSBM01000040.1 coordinate 1,010,854, forward strand.
CGGACACACTGGTGCCCTCACCTTGACAGCACAGGCACTCCAGGAGGCAGTTTGGGGCAGTTTCACGCTTCCCGAGGCATTTCAGGATTGGTAGAAATGGCTATTGAGGAAATTGATTTGGGATACTGAGGCAATGTTTTGGCATGGGATGATTAGTGATGATGGATTGATGTCTTCCACACCTACTCCAGCAGTTTCAGCTTCATCAGGGTCCGCATCCATCACTTATGGCACTTTCTGATGATTTCTGAGGTCTTTTGAGGCCTACGATTTGACCATAGAGGCACGATTTGGTATATTGATGACTATTTTATTATTATTGTGCTATGGGGATTGACCAAGGGTGGCTAAAATTACCCCTTGGACCCACCATAAGCTTCCTATTATATTTTGTCATCATGATTTGGTGGGATTCCCCTCTTCTAGGGCGATTTTGTCCACTTATATTATATTTTATTAGTGATCCATGTATTTTATTGTTGAGCTCATCTCAACCATTGATTAGACATTTGTATCTTTTAATCTTAGCCACTCATTCAAAAAGTGGTTAGGATTTTGATGCCTCTCCTTCCTATTTAAAGGAGAGAGCTTCTCATTTGTAAAGGGTCTTTGGCTCTTGGATTATTGGTATAGAAAAAATTTCTTGTGGAAATTCTTGTGGTCTCCTTTGCATCTGGTGTTCTTAGATGGTGATTGGAAAGTCTATTGCAACCTAGCATTTGGAATTTGTGATAAGATCTATCTATTTTGGAAATCATTGTCTTGTCTACAGGAGGGCGACTTCATCAAGGGCGATTTTGCAAGGCTTCTTCAAATCGACTTTCTTGGCATTTGCTTGTATCAGGGGGTTATCATTAGTATCATTGTGATATATGCTATCTTTTTGTTACTTCTCTTATGGCATTAGTCTTATCTCTTGATTACATCAAATCTGATATTGTTGACGTTTGTTGTGCAGGAGAGAGGGCACATTGGCTTCTTGGACTAAATCGATTGCATAGAAAACTACCTCAAAGCTTCTCAAATTGATCGGGTTTGCATAGATCATCATCATCAAGGCACCTACAAGGTTACCCAGGTAAGATCCACAGGTTTGTTTCTCTTATCTTGATCCAATCCATTGACATAGCTCATAAATTGATAAAACCCTTATTTCTTCAAACCCTCATTTTTATATGTTTTCAGATCTACTAAGATCTAGTGGCTTCTTGGGTAAGATATTGAAAACCCACCTCTATAGTATCCAGGGCATCCCGGATCTATAGTTTGGTGAGGATTGGCCTCCATTTGACCCTCTTCCCAAGGCATTTAGCCTCTCCAAGCAAGGGCGCACTTCCTAGTTTGGTGGGTTGACCTAGATCTAGTATGTGGGTAGTTGAGGTCCCGCTTGATTCATGATCTACACATCCAATAACCTACCCCCAGATTGTCACTTTTCTGATTTCTACCTTGTGGGCCCTATTCCACATTCTAAGGGATTTAATCCCCATTTTGGACCACTTGGTATCTTCAAACTCAGATCTAGTAAGATCTAGCCATTGGATTTCCTTGAAATTGTAGATCCATACTCTCACTTGTTTAAACCACTTGGATCTAAAGTTTGGATGCCATTGGACTTGTCTTGACCCCACTTATCCCACTTTTTAGCCTCCTTGGGTAAAGTCGCACCACCTTGGAGAAGTGAGTTGACTCACTTCTAGGACATGGGTACATGAGATTTTTGTGGATTTGGAACGGGAGTAATTCAAAACCTAGGTCTAGTAGGTCACCTTGTCAAATCTTTCCTTGGGGATAGCATTCCTTGTTTTAAGGGATTGTGGTCCACTTAGGTCAAACCTAGATCTAGACCTATTCATCCATCAAGACTTTAATTGCCCACTTGTCTCATGCAATAGGAGTCCTTAACCACAAGTTAACTTTACTTTGACTCCATTATCCCAATTCCCAAGGCACTGGTCTCTCTCCAAGTCAATTCGACTTTCCTAGATTGTTGGATTAACTTGTGGTTTGACCCTTGTATGGTGAACTAAACCCTTTGATGCCATCATACTTCATGATAAAGCTTGTCACTTGTACTAGTTAGCCCCAATTCAACCCCTAAACTACCCTGCATTGGACACGGTTCCCAAGGCAGTGGATTTTCTCACATTGAACTAGTACTTTAATCTTGGATCTCATTTCAAATATTATAAGTCACTCTCACATCCTTAGGTCTAGGATAAACCATACACCTTACTTCACTTAGAGTTAACTTGATTTGGTGTCTTGGTTTTGATCTCTCCTGTCGGGAGTAGATCAGGTCTCCCCCTTTGTTGTCTGGGCTAGATAACATAAAGTGAAGGTTGCCTCGACTAGCGTGACAACCATCTATTGGAGGTTGAGGTGATCGTGGTTGCACCTTTTGAGTTGCCCTTCCCTATTGCCATCCATGAGTGGATACATCCATAGGGGTAGCTACAGCTTAGGTGATAGCAGGTTCTAGGGTATATTTGTTGTCTATGTGGTTGATTGCATTTATATGTTAGTTGGTAGATGCAGGTCTAGTGGTTTGAGTCTATGTTTTTATGAGTATGTACTGACATTGAGATTCATACTACTTGAGGTCTCAGAGTGATCCAGAGGGAGTAGTGATCTCTGGATCTATATATATTTACATTTTTTATTGTATATTTTGTAAACATTACATGGCATTTCAAGTTTGAAGTTTGAAGTTGAACCTACCTTTGAGTTTGAAGTTCACTCTTTGCAACTTTGCATGATTGAGTCATTGACTGCATAAAAGCATATTATAACTCTTTGGTAATGAATATGATGCTTCGTGAATTCTTTCAACTTTCAACTTTCATTTTATGGTTGATGTTCTTTGTTATAAACTATGTCACTATAGTTTGGTTACCTGGTAACTTTGGTTACAACTTACAAGTACTAGTGATGACAAAATGTTTATATATTGAAAATTTGAAGCTTTAAGGTTGAATCTTGATGTTATAACTTATGGAATCATGGATACTGGACGTATGGTTGATGAATTGACTAGTAAATGATTAATGATTGATGATTGATGTTATATGGTATTATTGTTTATTTCATGTTTTCATCCTTTCCATAACTAATTCAACATTCTACATGCATTTGTTTACATATATGCATCAAAATATATATTATATAAAAAACGCTTCCGGAACGCTTCCTAATCGGAAGCTTTTGAAAATTTCGCTTCTCACTCCCGCGTAACCTTGACCAAGAGAAAAAAGAAAAGATCCCATAATGAACCTATATCTTGTTGTGTTTTTACAATGAGAGGGAAGCACTATTTATATAAGACCAGCCTCACCTAATTTTAAGTTATGAGCCTACAAGATAATGTGAAAAATATAACATTTGAATTACTCACCCACAACTTTGGGGGCTAAACCACTCATGATAGCAATAAAATATCTCTAAATGACATAAAAGTAGTAAATAAAGTGCAATTAGGCTACACCAAGTGCTAGGTGTGCGAAAAGAAGGACGTCATTCTCCAACTAACCCCAATAGATGCATGCCCTCAACGTTATCCCTCATTATCCTTGTAGACTTCTTCAATAAGGAAGTACAATTTGTGGGTAACACAACCCAAAGGAGGGGTAACATAGGTCCAAGTAAGCAAATAAGGTGTGCTAGATAGGGTACAAAGCCCTTTACAAAGTGCTATCACCTTTTACATGGAAAATAAATGAGTGTGGTCATGCATCTAAGTGATTATCCCCCCAAGGGCACCAACCCCTACAGAGCGAGCACCTCCTGGAGGTGGAAATCAAGTGGACCATCCATGACATGATTAGGGGTATTTAGCCCCAAATCAATACTCTATGCTTCAACTTGGCCTAAACATCAAATTTTTAAACCCCTCGCTTTGGTAGACCTGACTGGGAACGCTGCAGATATTCCGAGGCGTAACACTAGCAACCAACTCCTTGATTCTAGGAACCAACTTCCTTGATTTTAGCTACCAATTTCAACAAATCTTCTTAATCCTAGCAACCACATTATTTCAACAATAAGTTGTACGACTAAAATTATATCAAATCTAACTCACTAATATTCTAGAATCTTTAGAATATTTCATTTAGATTTCTAAGACTAGGAAATCAAAGGAAATTAGACTTCCACTTTTATTTGTTAAGTGAAATTACAAGATGGTATTATTTTCCACTTTTACTAAGTGTCATGTTATCACATTTATAGTAGCCGGGGCTACCATATATTCAGATCGGATTCCAGTATTTTTCTCAACCAGTCCTTTACATTGAGATACTTGAGATCGACATCTGATGAGCATTTTTTCCAGTATCACTCATATCTTTCATATAGCCCCAGAGCAAACAGTACAACCTTATGCCATGAATGAGCCTCATGACCTCAGGTTTGATGACCGATGTAGCCATTTTTTTCCATACAAAGCAGTATGATAGTGCCTAGATATGTATAGCAGCAGTATTCCTGTGACAGTGGATGGTTCAGATGGTATGGGCAGGTATATGACCCAGCAGGTATATGGATATGCATTGGTTATGATTGCATTGCTCTTTTTCTCATTTTTGTAGTTTGACTTGGTATCTAATGGTTATGATTTGGTGGTATGTATATATATATATATATATATATGGACATGTTGTTTCAATGAATATCTAAATGGTCTGTTTTACTCAGAATATGAAGTTCTTGTCTATACTCATTGGTGTCACCCTCAGGAGAATGGACGTGATCATTCCCACCGTTTAGGGCTTGCTAGTTTGGCACCACCTTTCACTTTCCCCATCCATCCATTCTTTTTCATCCTTGTTTTTACCTTGACTTACACTTTAGCCTGTGATATGGAGGACCTCCCCACTTTTGCCTCTTTGTTGGATAGCATCCCTGTTAGTTTGTGTCTCGGCTCTGAGTTGTTGCTTGAGTTGTGTTGGCTAAAACCTGAAGCAAATAGTACTACCATCATTACATGCATATGGAAACTCTTGTCTTATCTTTTGTGCAAGCCCATGGAAACAAATTAAAATTGTGCTTCTCAGCACAATGAAAAAGGTCTATGGAAATTGAAATGTTAAAGTACCTTGGATGTAAGCTGCAACTAGTTGTGCTTCTAAGCACATGCAAAATCCAAAAAAGGGTCATAAAGGCCTAAGAAGTAGTGGTTAAATGTATGCTAAATCCAAAGACTGTTGGCCATGAAAATAAATGTAATGATTAAATTCCTCACGGAGCCTGCGGGTTGTGATGTGAGATGGAGTAAGGGACAACTAATTCTAAGTGTCCCCTAGAACCTCAAATTAGGGTTAGTCGGACACCTAGTCATGGCGGTTCTAGAAAAGATCCTCACGAAGCTGGATTCAGCTTGGATGTGAATTGTAGACATTTGCCAAGGTTGAATAAGCACCTCTCTAAATAACTTATTCCATTTGTGAGACACTATCATCCCCTATGTTTTTATTATCCAATATAAGCTTAAGTGTGTATTCCCTTTATCCCTTATCCAAAATATCACAGTATTAAGTCAGTATAGTCACCCCTTTATCCTTGCCTTGCTTTTTTTCACTTTCACCCAATTCTAGCAAAATGATCATGACCATGAAATGAGTATATTCTTGAGGTTCTATTTTGAGTAATCGATTGTTTTAACTTATATTTGATATTATTATTGCTTAAACCGCCAGTGATATGCTACTTCATACTTTGAGTCTTACTATCAGGATGATTAAAAAGAGCATACTTTAACCATTTGCACTTACAACATCAGACAGTTTGAGCCTGGGTCATGTCGTGATCAGTCTTGACCTAGTCAAACCCAGTTTGACCAAGTCAACCAGAGGATTTGAGTTGAGTTGGACCAGTGATGTTTGATAATGATGATTTATGGTCGTTATATACCCATTTGATGATTCCATGCAGTGGACACAGGTTTCAGATGATGGTTTGATGGTTTTTATGATTATTATTATTATTTACAGACCATTGTTTTTTATTTGTCCGGGCATTGTCATGATTACAGATGATTATACAAATAGCCACAGGGTGTATGGGTAATCATCTCTAGTGCATTCGGACCTTCTGAGTCCATTGGGATACTCAATTTTCAGTTACAGGCACTCCCGAACGAGATTATATTCAGATGATCACTTTATTGCAAATTTGCCATTTAAAATGGCCTGGCAGCACAGTTTGATTTGTTATTTGGTTCACCTAGGGAGCTATAGAGAGAGCATGGGGTCTAGACACTTTTTATTACCATATTACCATGCTCCCAAACATTTTGGTGTAGTCAGTTTTGGCCTCGGGGTACCAGGCAGTGAGCTACAGGAATTTTATTCTTTCACAGGTGATTTTTTTGAGGATAAAAAATGGTAAAAATGGTTACTGAGGAATTCGATTTGGGCTATTTAGGAAAGGAAATGGCATGAGGTTGATTTAGATGATTTGTGTGATGCATCCCACACTTTCCAGAGCAGTTTACAACATTCAGTGGGGCCCACACACACTTCGGCCTGTCATTTTGTATTTTTATTATGTCATTGAGGGGGCACGATTTGGCCATATGGTCACAATATTGTATCATGATGAGTTTTTATATGTTATTGTGCCATGGGGACATGCTAGAGAAGGATGAGTACACCTCCTAGCCCCACCATGTGCTTATGTCATGTTGTCTAGTCACTTTCATGTGGTGCTTCCCCCCTAGGGCAACTTAGTGAGTGTGCCCCCTCTATTTTTTACTTGATCCGAGTGATTTGTATTTGGGCTCATCATAGCCATTGATTGTCACTTGTGTATATTTTGATCTGAACCACTCGTTAAAAAAGGTGGTTGGGATTTTGGTCTCCTTCATTCCTATTTAAAGGAGAGACCCCCCTCATTATAAAGGGACTTTTGGCTTTGGATTTTTGACAATAAAGAATTATTTTGGGAAAACTCTTGTGCCTTTGTTATAGATTGTTCTTGTGCTTGATTGTAGCTCTGATATCCTGTCACATCTTCATTGTTTGATAAGTTTTCCATGCTAGACGTTTTGCTTGATGCGTGCTCTGCATGAGGGCGACTTCACTGAAGGATTTCATGGGGTTTCTCTGGATCTCTTCACTAGATGACTAAAATAATCAAGGAGTAGTTCTTATTGTATCTTTGATCAATATTTATGCTATCTGATTCTTCTTGCATCATTTACTTTCATTTATGTAAATCAATTCTCATAGAGATTGTCATCTGTAGGAAGGGGGCGCACTTGCTATTGAAGGAAAATCGATTTCATCTTGGGAGCTGTCAAATCAAGTTGGAGTTGCTTCGAGGGAGTTGGAACATCATTGCACTTGGCATGTGCAAGTCACAGGAGGTAAGTACTTTTGTTTTTCTTGAGTTATTCATCTATTCCATCTGTCTACCTCTATTCCTTTTACAAATCCTAAGTTGCTTTTTCTTCTGAAAATTCCATGGCTCATTTAATTGGAATCTTGGAGAAATATTTCAGGGTATTTCTTTTTAGGCCTAACCCAAAGTGGGTTCTCAAGGGTGTCACCCTTGAGGGACTCCATGTGGCCCAAATCCCTAGGCACTGGTCATTAAACCCTTGCGCCCTCTTGTTTTTTCCTTTCTTCTGGATTGTGTGAGCATCTTTCGGGTTTGTGATCTTAGATACTGTCATAATCTCCATCAAGTCTAATCTAAAGGTACTTGATAGCCTCATCTTAATTTTAACCCTTCTACCTTGGACACGTTTCCCAAGGCAGGAGAAATTTCTATCAATTGCTAGTACCTTGATCCCGGATCTTTCTTTAAAATCCATAAGTCACTTGTACTTTAATATTGGATCAAATTTACGTCTTTTAAGCCTCTTGATCCAACCTTAACTCATCTTTTGACTTCATCCATAGATATAGGGTTCATAATACCTTACACCTTATGTATTTCATTCATCTGATTTGATCTGGTGTCTTGGTTAGATCTCTCCTGTTGGGAGTTGATCTGGGTCTCCCCCATTGCTATCTAGGGCTTGGATAGCACAAAATGGAGAGTGCCTCGATTGGCATGACAACCAATCCATCTTGGGGATCGAGGCCCTCTTGTGTCACCTCTTTGGTTTCCCGTCCCCTTTGTCGTTCTGTATAGGATAAACCATTGGGTCTGTTACCCCCTATTTTGACAGGGGTAAATTTTCTCTCACAAAACTGTCAAAAGGCCGACACCTTCAGGAGCTACAGGAGGTCTGGTTTGCATTTCTCATATATGACAGTCAAATGAATATGTAGCAGGTTTGGTGATGGCAGCAAGCCAGAAGTGCCCGTGAAGACAAGGAGCCGAATAGAAGAGTTCCTGCTTGGTGTGATAGAATTTTTAATAGTCAAAATGGGAAATCAACTAGATTATGCATGATAGCACACCAGAAGTAAAAGATGCAGCATTTTTTCATCACTGGCAGCAATTGTTGAGTTAGTTCGTGTGAAACCTCTGAAAGGATCCTTGGAGAAGTTTGATGATGTTAGAAAGAAAGACTCATTGAAATGATTGGGACCACTGCTAATACACAGACTCCAAGTGCACCATGCGGCCTTAAATAAAAACAAGCCCAATGTTGACAGAAATCTTGATATCTACAGCAATATTCTTTCAAAATTGGTCCAGTCGAGGGAGCTGTTGAGAGAATATGTTGGAAGGTTGAAGATGCAGAGATGATAATACAGTTGACCGAGGAAATGGACTCAATGACAAGTCAAAGAAAGCTCGAACTTTGAGGCAGATGGAGGCTGTTAATTTGGAGCACCTGAGAATAGACATTGAAGATCTAAAATTGGAAGCCGTGGAATCTTTGAAGGGTTTTCATTATGCTGCAGTGGGGAAACATCTTGGTGGACCAGCTACAGATTTAGCCCCACAATGTTGTCTTAAGGAACAAAAATGTATCTAAAGATACCAACACAGCAGCTGAATCGACGCTTGGTGCCGACTTCGCGATCTCATGAGGTTGTTAAAACATTTCAAAGAGACAGCCAAAGACAGAGAAAGCTCAGGCAGCGCCATCCCACACGCTGTGTTACTGTTCGCAACTTGTTGAAACTGTTGTTTGTTCGGGATTTGATCAGCTTTGTAGGGATCATCATTTAATAGGTCGACTTCTATGCTAGAGGTTTGATTTTTTTGATATTTAGCTCGGATTTATACCAAGCGTAACAAAGCCCTCATCAGAGAATTGATCACGCCAATGCAGGTTAGCTCGGTGGTCATTTCTAGCGTTGGCAGCCGATTCAGTTAAGGTGATCGAGTTCAAATCCGACGAACAGAAAGTGACGTGTTTTTGGAGCGTTTCCCGTACACAGATTTCGAGCCACGTCATTGGCTGTTGTCTGCGTAAACTTGAACTCCAGTTGAAATCGATTCTTGACAGCTGTCTTAAAAAATCACGATTTTGTGAATTGCAGCTACTTTTAGAAAACGCCAGTCTATTCCTCGTCGCCATTACATCTCCACGCCTTTGACAGCCGAGCACAGGAGTGGCGACTAGTTGATCAGCAGCTAACTTCCATCCACCTACTTGACGCATGTATTAATTTTCAGCAGGGTCAAAGCTGTGTGTTGCTGAAGCTGTCAATCACTCGCCTTTTAGCTATCTTTTGAGAGGCCACGACTTGTGGTTTGCGTCCACCGTATGCTAAGGATCGGTTGAAAGCCAACTGTTTACAAAGAGAAAAGGTTCGTGTTATGAGTTGAGTGGCTGCTCGGAGATGTTCTCACCGATACGTGTATTGACCTACCATCACTTACAGCCAAGTCATATAAAATGACCGATTTTTCCTTGGGGCAGCCAGCGACAGGAGGATCAGCTGAGTTGAACTAAGTGGCAGTTCCATTGTTGAAGATTCCTCTGATAATCTCTTTGGCTATGTATGACATCTGGAAATGGCGTACTTAGCTCCTTAAAACTTTTTCTTACATGAAGTTAGAACTCTGAGTTATCTCTTCTAGAAGTGATGACTCACGCATACTTCACTTTGTTCACACTCTTGTAAGCCTGAGTTAGGGCAGCCGATTGCATCTTGTGGTCTATTTAAGATTGCATACTTCAAATTGTAGCGATGGAAAATTTTTGGGGTTTTCTCTCCCTGTTGAGCTTTAATGAAAATATCAGCTGGGTTTGTGGACAGATTGAGCATCCTTCATGTGCTTGTGTGATGTATTTCAAGTTGTAGGATGAATCTAGCTTGTGAGGGCTTTCTCAAGCACAATAGATTAGCCATTTAGGATTAAGTTGGTTAATTATGCTTGAACAATTAGTTTTTTCAATGGACATCAGTATTCGGCTGTACGAAATGTTGATTAAGATCTGATTGTTTATGCATTCTAGATTCGTCTCACTTTTATGAAGCATAAAGCCTCCATGAGTCCTCTTTTGACTCCATTTCCCCTTCTGATACTGGCACTGGTCTTTCCCTGAGGATTGATCTTCCCTTCTTTTCCATCACCCATTTAAAAATTATCTTTTGTTACTTCCGTTTCTCTAAGGCACCCTCTTCCATTCACCTTGCCCGTTACCGTACCTGCCTTAGCGATCCTATTTTAGGGATACCCCCCTAGTGTTGGAGAAGAGCCAACCTGAAGTGAAGAGGAGAGGAGTGTGGTGACATTGGCCTCTCTCCTGAGAGAGTTGTCATCCAGCTGGTGTGTCACATTTTGGGCTTCAACAACACGCATGCCATTTCGGAGGACAACAGGGTCAACTACAAGTTGTGTGATAACATGTCACTAAGAATTTGTCTTGAAGTACTTGTGTGCATGAATTTGACAATGTACTTGTTACCTCTTAAACTAGCATGTGTGATTAAAGTCCTGTTATCACACAACTTGTAGTTGCCCCTAAAGGTATCCCATCCGGGACGGTAGAGGAGTTAGGCAACTAAAGAGGTGACCTAAGAGATGCCACGGTTCCCAATGCAATATGGGAGTCACGTCAACCGAGGCACTCTTCGCTTTAGGTCAAGGTATAATTAGACCAAGGGGGAGACCCTATACCCCAATCACAGTTGATTGGACCCAAGCAAAGGTTTCAAAGGGTGAATGAATGATGAGTTACGGAAACCAATGCAAGGCTAAGTGGGCCTAATGTTTAAGGTATGGTTGAAGGTGGTATCATGGATGGTTAGTGTTTCAACCTATGTATGGTTTAGGCCACTTAATGGGGTGTGATTATTAAGTATAGTACCATGTGTTTACACAAGTGGGTCTTGTTGCCTTGGGAAGTGTGAAATGGTTCTAAGTGAGCCCACAAGGTAGAGTTAAGTGTGAAGATGGTACTATAGGCTAGATCTAGGTTAGATTTAGAAGTTAGAGTTGGTTCTAGGGTTACCCATGTGTTGGATCTAGGGTTTGACACTAATCCCAAGAAGTGCGCCTTGCTTGGAGAAGGACTAGTGCCTTGTTGGATGGGCTAATGGGGTCAAGAAGGATGTCAAAGTGTAGATCGGGACACCTAGAAGCCAAGTCAAGTGGTTTGGATGAGATCCAATGGTTGGATCTTACTAGATCTAGGTTTTTTAGGTAATGACCAAAAGTGGACCACAATTCCTTAAAACAAGGAATTCAATCCCCAAGGTGGATCGGGACAAAAGGATAGTCTAGACCTAGGTTTCAAGGCATGGGCATTCCAAATCCACAAAAATCTCCAACACCCACTTCCTAGAAGTGGTCCAACTCAAAACTCCCAAGGGGTGCGACTTTCTCAAGGAGAGGCAAAAAGTGGTTTTGGTGGACCAAATCAAGTCCAATGGCCACCAAATTGTAGATCCGGGATACTAGTGTCCCGATCTATGGATGTTCAAAAGATCAAGTTAATCCAAGGGCTAGATCTTAGTAGATCTGAGTTTTAAGATGCCAAGAAAGTCAAAAGGGGGTTTCAACCCCTCAAAACATGGAGAGATGTCCACAAGGTAGTTTTCACCAAAGTAAGGATATGGGTATGTGTTATCAAGTGTCTAGTTATCCAATCAAGCGGGATCTCACATACCCATGTGCTAGATCTAGCCCAACAAGCCTCTCTCAAGGAAGTGCGCTTTAGGTCAAGGAGAGCTTTTTGTCTTAGAAAATGGGTCAATTCTTAGCCAATCACCACCAAACTATAGATCCAACTAGGGGTGGATGCTATAGAGGTGGGTTTTCAATATCTTTTCAAATTGAGGGCTAGATCTAAGTAGATCTAAGAAATACCAAAAACAAGGGTTTTACTTTGATTAGGGTTTTTGTGATCTAGAAATCATGGAAGATTCAAGGAAGAGAAGATCATACCTCTTGGGACATACCTGGATGAAGAGATGAATGCTAGTTGAGACGAGGATTACTTTGCCAAAGATCAAATGGAGAATTGTTGAAGCCCTCTTGCCAAATCGATTTTTCCAAGCCACATGTGATTCCTTCTAACCTGTCAAGCCAAGGAGCAAAGCATCAATTAGTTTAACAAATTGAAGGTAGATGCAAGCAAGAGAGAGAAAAACATAGAATAGTTGACACAAAGGCAAAACCACTCCCTGTCAAACCCAAAACGACTTCTTCCAAGCTTGAAGGGCAAGCCTCCCCACCAATTCGCACTTGTCAAAGTCGCCCTCTCAACCTGCAAATAAAGTATGGCAAATACGCAAGATAGCTACAATAGATCCTCCAGTGCAATGGACAATAGCATTTACAATCGAAACAACCAACATCCACTCCAATCCAAGCATGTACTCCAAAAGATAGAAATTTTATTCCAAGAGCCAAGAGCCAAAATCTCTAGATGATTTTACAATGAGGGGGTCTCCTCCTTATATAGGATAATAAAGACCAAAACCCTAGATCTCAAAACCACTTTTTGAAATGAGTGGTTGAGATTAAAAGATCTCACAACATAATCAATGGCTAAGATGAATCCATAACATAATATCACATGGATCACTCATCATAACAATAGCGCCCTCACTAAATGGTACAATAGAGGGTGACGTCATCCCACAAGAGGGGTATAAAGTACAATAATCCACCTCATGATGACTAGGACATGATAAAATAAGCACATGGTGGGGCTAGGAGGTATAAATCCTTGCTAGCTCACCCCAAGGCACAATGAAATAATAAAAATATGTCCAATATAACAATAATGACCAAAACTGTCCTCAGAATCCATGACAGTCGAGCAGTAAATGTCCTCCTGTGATCAATCTGGAGATACCCACATGGTGAAAAATGACTGGAAGATAGTGAGATCAACCTGGAAGACCTCTGTGAAAACCAAATGCCAAAACCTTGCCTCAATTTCCCAAATCGATTTCCTCAGTGACCACTTTATCCCATTTTTTAACTGCCTCGGGAACTGTGAAAGTGCCAAAACTGCCTCCTAGGGTGCTAGCGCTGTCCATCTGAGCCCACCAGGCTCTCCGGGAGGGGGGATAAATGGTAATAACAAGTGGCTGGACCACCCCCTCCATCATCAGCGCCCTAGGTGAACTGGCCTCTCGGGGCCCCTGCTGCTCAGGCTGGGAAATCAGCCCCAAATCTGGTCAACAAGTGTAAAACTGCATCAATCACTGCCAGAAGTGCCCGGAACTGAAAGATAAGTGTCTCAATGGATCCAGAAGACCCAAATCCACTAGGAATGAGTACTCATACACCCTGGGTTGCCCTAATGGGCCAGCTGTAGGGTCCACCATATATGGACAATGTATAATCTGCTAATCTGTAATAATAATAACCTGCTGAACTGGATCAAACATCATCTGTATCATATGTCCATCATATGATATCATCATCAAACATGTGGGACCATAAATCATCACCAATAATCATCATACATGGTCCACATCATCACGGATCCCAAGAATATATATAATCAAGGATAAATCACATCAGTAGACTAAGACAATGCTTCTTTAATCACTTCATAGCTAAGCTCAAAGTATAAATTTCATTCAGTGGCATTAATTAAGTTAACATATTCCGTGATAATATAAAATTACTTGCACCCTAGTTCAAATGACAAACTTACCCATTGGACATGGTCAAACTGCTAGTGAAGGATGAAGGCTAGGAGCAAGGTTGGGTCAAGGGTTTGACTTGTCTAACTTAACTCAAAAATACTTTGGACTGGGAGAAGGGGGAAGCTACAAACTCTGTGTTGGACAAAAGAACACGGGGGATGGCTGTGCCTCACAAATGGATAAGTTGTTTAGAGAGTGCTTATTCAACTTAGGCATCATGTCTACATCAAGTTGATCCAAGTTCATTAGGATCATTCAATTTATTCCATGGCCTTTTTGGCCTACATAACCCTTCGGATTTCAGATGTGCTGAGAAGCACAACTAGTTGCAGCTTGCATCCAGGGCATGTTTTTTTATATATTCACAAGGTCAGCAATTGTTTAGATATAGCTTTTAAGAACTATTGCTTTTTGGACCTTTCTTTATACTCTTCGAGGAGTATTTCTAGCTTTTCATTGCTCTTGCCCTTTTTTGTTTCCATGGGCGAATTTATTTAGTTTCCACAGGTAGAACATGAGCTTTCAGTTTTAGCCAACAACATCTCAAGTGACTAGGGGGAGTTCGAGCCAAGGCCTACAATCCAACTCACCAAAGGCAAGTTCTGTCACCAACTTAGAGCCGAGACACTGAATAAACAGGGATGCAGTCCAAACACAAAGGTAGAAAAATGGGGAAGTCCTCAGTATCAGAAAGTCAAATAAGGCAAGTCAGGGTTTAAAGTCAAACAGGAAGGTCATGTATGGATGGAGACAAGTGGATATGGAGCCTACACTAGCAGACAACAGGTGTCGGGAAAGACCATGTCTATGTAAGGTGAAATACCAGTAAGTTTTGTTAAATGACCTAAAAGTGCAAGCAATTGTCCATTTTATGATTTACAGTTCATTTTAAGTAGTTTGCCACATCAGGAATAATATACCAAGCACATGCTATAATCATGACTAAATCAACAAGCTAATAATCCACAGTCAGTGAGAACATATCCATAGATCATACAACATCATCATAATAGCAATCATCATGCATCATCTGAAACACTGCTGAAGTACATCTCTAGGCACTGAACTGAAACTGTAATGGGATAAGTGGTCACATCAGTCATCAAATCTGAACTCTCAAGGCTCAGCCTTGACACAAGGTCATACAATATCTGAATAATGTACTGCTCTGATCATGAGTGATCCAATATATATAGCCATGCTCTGGAATAAATGAAGCTCTGGAGTGTGCAGATATCTGCTGTACAAGAATAGTAGCCCTGCTACTATGGTGTGATAACAAGTCCCAAAGATGCACACTAGCCTGTAGGAACCAAGAGGAAATGCCAATGTCACCATGTCGTTCCCTTTCTCGCTTTAAGTTGGATCGATATTGATTGATTTTGTTTGTTGCTTTGACAAGGTACTTGTTACCTCTTAAACTAGCGTGTGCGATTAAAGTCCCAAAGATGCACACTAGCCCATAGGAACCAAGAGGAAAGGTCATGTCACCATGCCGCTCCCTTTCTCGCTTCATGTTGGCTCTTCTCCAACTGAAGGGGGAGTGTCCCCTATGGTTAGGGTTTTACTAGGGCAAAGGAAATTAAGAGCAAGGTGATTGCAAAAGGTTGCCCTAGCAAAGGATTGTACTATAAAAATATATAATGGGTGATGGGAGGACAAGGGAACCCACTTCAAAGGACCAGTGTCAATCCAACTTGGGGAAATGGAGTCAACAAGTCGCTAACTTAGAGGGTGATTGCAAAAGGTTTCCCTAGCAAAGGATTGTACTATAAAAATATACAATGGGTGATGGGAGGACAAGGGAACCCACTTCAAAGGACCAGTGTCAATCCAACTCGGGGAAATGGAGTCTATAGGTCGCTAACTTAGAGGGCCTTGCTTCAAAGATAACCTAGAAATTGTAAGTGTTATAGGCCTCCTACCCTTCATAGATGTATTGGAGGGGTCAACTTGCGATCATAAGGGGAAGAACAAGTCCCTCCATTACCTCCTCCCTTGAGTGAAACCCTACACTATAAGGGGTTAGATTTGCAAAATTTTGATTGGGATTAGTACAAAACAAAACCTCCCTCTATGCAAGAACTTCAATTGAATCCAACATAAAACCTTATACAAGATCCAATCCAATGTGACAATTGTGCCCTTCCAATGGCTCAAGAGAAGTAACATGGGCAATGCTAGCAAATATGATCTCCAATAGATAAGCACAATAGCAAGATAAATGCCACATTCATAAGAGAGAAATCCTTGGACAAAATTTGCTCCAAAGAAAGATATATCAATTAAGCTCCAAAAGAGAGAGATCCAAAAATCCAACCATAAAATGAAATGAGGAAGTAGCTCTCAATTTATAGGAGAAGCTAGAACTTCCTTACAATAACATAAGAATTGTTTCCTTAGATCTAGCTAAGGGTGGGGTAAAATAATTCAAAATCCGCACTCAATCAATCATGAGATACATGGGTCCCCTTAATGACGGGATTGTCTCCAATAAGCAAGGGACAAGTGGTAGTTGATGATTGCATGTGGCTTCCAAAGGATAACCAACAAATCCCTCCTTCAAATAGATCATATATATATATATATATAGATAGATATATGCCTCAGCAAGGATCATTAATCATTATATATATATATATAGATGCCTCATTAAGGATCATTAATCCTCTTCCATTAGATGCATTGAGCCGAGGCATGAGATGCCCCCTCCATTAAGGGAGTAGAGTATTGTACTGTTACCAACATTTTTGTACCGTAGTTGGATTATTTAAGAGCCGCCATTTGACAAACACCATAAGTGCTTGTGTTCCAGTGTATCAGATGATCCATCCTTTGTGCCTAGCCAGTTTTGGCTAGTCAATTTGTTTTTTGTCTTGAAATGACCATGCCCCACAGGGTTTTTTGTAAAAAGTGTACTAGTAGGGTTTGAGCGGCTCGGTCACCCATGACTGGTTTATCAACTTAGATATTCCAAGGAGTTTTTTACCCTGACTAATTATACTTTGCCTACGGGCGAGGTATAATTGACAAGGTTTTCTCCCGCTTCCTCCAAAGCTGGAATGCCCGATTTTGAAATTCTGGCCATGGGGGGTTATTAGAGTCCAACTGATGAATATGAACCTACTAGACACTATGAGTCGAGTCAGTGGTCATTTCCTAGGTCTTTAGAGGTTTTTAAATGTTGTCCGAAATTTTTTTACCGGACACGTTGGACAGTTAATTATTTTGTTTTTAATAATTAATTTTTCCATAGTTTAAATGGAAAAATTCAAGTTGTAATATGTCCGTCGGCCGGGGGTGTTTTTCAGTGATTTGAGGCTTAAATCCTAAGCCAAAAAATCATACTTAGACCCCGGATACCTTTATCCTAAGTTTCGGATTGTTATTTAGCCACTTAATTAATAATTCCTCAAAAAACCAATAAAAGAGGGTTATTAATTAATTAAAATAAAAAATTGATAAATTGGAGAAGGTCCAATTATCTTCAAAATAATCCAAATTGGATTATTTCAGTGGCTAAATGACATGGCACAAGGTATCAAAGAATATTCCAATCATCTCAGTCATCAACCAGTTAATTATACAGTCAGCATCAGTGATTAACTCCAAGAGAATTCGCCCTCCTCATGTGCAAATTCGAATTTGTGACATGGTAAAGGAGTTAATGTTTGAGTTACATTAATGGGAGTGGGGGCACCTTGCCTAGGTGGAGGCCACCTCCCACTCTCAACTACCAAGTCTCAAGTCAAATTCGAGTGAACTCCAAGCTTTAAACCTTTTAAAAATCAAAATCTTGCATGCATTCACGTCAAGATTAAAGGGATACTCGAATTGGGCATGTGGCACATAAGGAATGGGTTGGTTGATGGCATTAAAGCCTATGGTAGGTGCCTCCCTAGATATTTGCAATCATAAAGCTTGGCTTCCCTTGTAAATCGAATCACATCCCTATATTGGCTCATACATTAACTAAGGAAGGGAAGCAAGTAATTATAAATAACAACGGAATATGCTAACATGATTAATGCCACTGAATGGATGCTATACTTTAAGTTAAGTTGTGAGTATGATTAGAGGAACATGTCTTAGTCTATTGATATGATTTATCCTTGGTTGTATATTGACCTAGTCAAACCCAGTTTGACTATGGTCATTTCTTGGGATCTGTGATGATGTGGGCCATATATACCTATTGATGATGATGGATGGTCCCACACACTCTTGATGATGATGCTATATGATGGACATATGATTCATATGATGATTGATGCAGTTCAGCAGGTTTTATTATTACTTCAGATCATCAGATTATGCACTGTCCATATATGGTGGACCCTACTGTTAGCCCATCAGGGCAACCCATGGTATATGAGTACACATTCTTAGTAGATTTGGGTCTTCTGGATCCAATGAGACACTTATCATTCAGTTCCGAGCACTTCTGACAATGATAGATGTAGTTTCCCACTTGTTGACCAGATTTAGGGCTGATTCCCCAGCCTGAGCAGCAGGGGCCATGAGAGGCCAATTCACCTACGGCGCTGTATGAGGAGGCGGTGGTACAGCCACTTGTTATTACCATTTACCCCCCCTTCTGGAGAGCCTGGTGGGTTCAGATTGACAGCGCAGTTGCTCTAGGAGGCAGTTTCAACACTTTCATAGTTACTGAGGCGGTCTAGAAATGGGATAAAAGGGTCAATGAGGAATTCGATTTGGGAAATTGAGGCAAGGTTTTGCACTTGATTTTCACAGAGGTCTTCCAGGGTGAACCCCCTATCTTCCAGCTAATTTTCATCACTTGGGTGGGTCCAGAGAGGCCATAAGAGGCCTTTTACTGCTTGTCTGTCACAGATTTTGAGGACAGATTTGATCATTTGTATTTATTTTGGACATATTATATTATTTTATTGTGCCATGGGGATGAGCTAGCAAGGATTGATGCCTCCTAGCCCCACCATGTGATTTATGAGTCATGTCCTAGTCATATGAGGTGGCCCCATGTTCTTTTACCCCCTCTAGTGGATGATGTCACCCTCCTTGAGTATCTTTTAGTTATGATGTCATCATTATATTGAGTGATCCATGTGATTATATTGTTAGGCTCATTTTAGCCATTGATTATGTATTGAGATCTTTTAATCTCAACCACTCATCTTTTGTAAAGTGGTTTTGAGATCTAGGGTTTTGGTCTTTATTATCCTATATAAGGAGGAGACCCCCTATTGTATAGCTCACCTTTGGAGCTCTGGAATATTCGAATAGAACACTTCTTTGTGGAGCATATTTCTCTTGTCTTGTGGATTCTCTTGCATCTTGAGTATACAGTATCTCTTCTATGTATCATTGTGGATCTTGGAGCTACATCTTGTTTTCTTGCAGGAAAGTCGAATTGGTGGAGAGGAGGGCGATTTCTTGAGGGTTATTGTTGGAGGGATCCACATATTCTCTCTTGGGTTGATCTTGGTGAAATGGAGTATCATTATTGTATCTTTGTGACATAGTTGATGCTTTCTATTACATCTTTCCATCATTTTCATAATCATCTTACTTGGCTTGTTTCACTTGATCTTGTCTTGTAGGAGGAGGACGATTTGGAAATCTTGGAGGAGGACGTTTTGGCTTGGAGCTCTTGGATCTCACTCTTGAATATACACATAGGAGAATGCTATCAATTTGCAAGGTGGCCATAAGCAATTCAGGTAAGTTCTAAAGGTATGTGCCTAGATCCATCCATTCTTCTTCATTGGTCACAAACCCTTAAAAGTTAAAACCCTCATTTTTGTTTTTCTTAGATCTACTTGGATCTAGCCTAGCTTTTGAAAATATATTGAAAACCCTCCTCTATAGTATCCATGGCAATTCGGATCTATAGTTTGGTGGTGATTGGGTTCCATTTGACACATTTTTCAAGGCAAAATAGCCCTCTTGAGGCAATTCGCACCCCTTGGGAGAAGCTAATTGGATTAGATCCAACACATGGGTAGGTGAGATCCCACTTGATTCACACTCTCCTCACTTGATAACCTACCCCGAGTGCTTCACCTTGTTGATTTTTTCCTTGTGGGCCCCATTCCTCATTTTGAGGGTTGTGCACCACTTGGGTCAATTTGGTGATGCATTTTCAATCTCAGATCTATGGAGATCTAGCCATTGGATCCCCTTGATTTTCAAGATCCACATTCATACTTGCCTAAACTACTTGGATCTAAACTTTGGTGGCCTTTGGATTTGTTTTGACACACTTTTCCATGCTTTTAGCCCTCCTTGGGCAAAGTCGCACTTCTTGGGGGTTTGAGTTTGCCCAATTCTAGGACATGGGTGGTTGTGATCCTGCTTGATTTGAAAAAAGCATACCTTGAAACGCCTACCTAGTATCTCACTTTGTGAAGTTCTGCCTTGGGGGTATCATTCCTCATTTTGGGGATTGTTGTCCACTTGGGTCACATAGTGAAATATTAGATCTACTAAGATCCAACCATCACATCTTGAATAACCCACTTGATTTGCATCCTAGGTGTCCCGATCTACATTTCCACATCTCTTTTGACTCCTTGGGCAAAGTCGCACTTCTTGGGGGTTTGAGTTTGCCCAATTCTAGGACATGGGTGGTTGTGATCCTGCTTGATTTGAAAAAAGCATACCTTGAAACGCCTACCTAGTATCTCACTTTGTGAAGTTCTGCCTTGGGGGTATCATTCCTCATTTTGGGGATTGTTGTCCACTTGGGTCACATAGTGAAATATTAGATCTACTAAGATCCAACCATCACATCTTGAATAACCCACTTGATTTGCATCCTAGGTGTCCCGATCTACATTTCCACATCTCTTTTGACTCCAGTTGCCCATCCACTCAAGCCACTAGTCCACTTAGGGCAATTCGCACTCCTTGGGAGTAGTGTCATTTCTTAAATCCCATATGTGGGTATCTCTAATTTCATCATAGATCCATAGATCTATCCTTTTTATACCCCTTAGTACCATTTTCATCTCTAAATTCACCTTGTAGGTCCCATTTGAACCATTTTCATATCCCAAGGCAGTGGGCCCCACTTGTGTATTTCATGGTACTAGATCTTGTTATCTTATCTCATCATGTGGCCTAAATCATTCATTGGTTGAAACACTAGTCACTCCTTAAGCCTCTTTCAACCATACTTAAACTTCTAGGTCCACCTAACCTTGCATTGGTTTTCGTAACTCATCTTTCACACCTTCCCTAGAAACCTTTGCTTTGGTCCAATCACCTTTGATTGGCTATAGGGTCTCCCCCTTGGTCTTGATTCATCTTGATCTAAAGTGAAGAGTGCCTCGGTTGTCATGACTCCCAGCTTGCATTGGGAACCGTGGCATTGCTTGGGTCACCTCTTTAGTTGTCCATCTCCTCTACCATCCCGGATGGGATACCTTTAGGGACAACTATAAGTTGTGTGATAACAAGCCACTTAATTAATAATTCCTCAAAAAACCAATAAAAGAGGGTTATTAATTAATTAAAATAAAAAATTGATAAATTGGAGAAGGTCCCAGTTATCTTCAAAATAATCCAAATTGGATTATTTCAGTGGCTAAATGACATGGCACAAGGCATCAAAGAATATTCCAATCATCTCAGTCATCAACCAGTCAATTATACAATCAGCATCAGTGATTAACTCCAAGAGAATTCACCCTCCTCATGTGCAAATTCGAATTTGTGACATGGTAAAGGTATTAAATGGTAAAGGAGTTAATGTTTGAGTTACATTAATGGGAGTGGGGGCACCTTGCCTAGGTGGAGATCACCTCCCACTCTCAACTACCAAGTCTCAAGTCAAATTCGAGTGAACTCCAAGCTTTAAACCTTTTAAAAATCAAAATCTTGCATGCATTCACATCAAGATTAAAGGGATACTCGAATTGGGCATGTGGCACATAAGGAATGGGTTGGTTGATGGCATTAAAGCCTATGGTAGGCGCCTCCCTAGATATTTGCAATCATAAAGCTTGGCTTGCCTTGTAAATCGAATCACATCCCTATATTGGCTCATACATTAACTAAGGAAGGGTTCACGAATATCTCCTTATGACCTCACTTTCTACACTTGGCATTTATTAAAAAGGTTGTTGAATATGCATTAATGCAAAGATGGGTGCCCTCCTTGTTTAGTGGCCACCTCATGGGCTTGGCTCCCACTCAACTCATTCCTTTCCTACATTCACTCACCCAAACTCCTTGATTTGCTCACGTGATATTCCTTTACCTTCATGACTTTACACATGGTATGGCTCGTATTTAGTGGTGAAGTTTCCAAAGCTTGGATGGGGGGCGCCTTGCCTAGGTGGAGGCTACCTCCCCATTTTTTATTCATTGCGAACTCAAGACTATGGATGGGATTCGAGCTCCAAGCTTGATTTGATTGACTTTTGACATGGGTATGATTGGATCTTTTGGTGGGGATTCGAGTTAGACAAGTGCCATTGGCTTCATTCAAGGCCAATTCGAATTCACTCATGGATTGTTTGTAATTTGTATAAATAGAGGCTCATGGAGCTCTATTCCTCATGGATTTTTGTGCAAAGAAACTCTGGTGAAAATTGTAAGCTCTTGTTTAATAAAATATTTTGAGACTTTGGAGGTCATTCGATTGGGCTTTTGGCATTGTGTCTTCATCTCATGTGAAGTAATATCTCTTTCACCCTACTCTTATTTTGCAAATTTGATTATGATGCTTATTGAAGACTAACAATCTAGTACTTAGGCTTCTAATCTCTTGCATTGAGTGTTTGTGTCTTCAGGGAATTCATCCATTGGGAGCTATTGGCATCTAATACCTTCACCAATCAAGTGTTCCATTTATCTTAGTATTTTGTTTGCAGGGTTGCGAGCTTCTCCAAGTACCTCTTGCCTTCTCCAACAAAGAACTTCATTCAAACTATTGGTCACCTTGGTCTACGAGCTTCTATCTTCCAGCTCTCTTTTTCTCCTTGAAATCCTTTTGCCCTTGCCTTGCTAAGCCTTCTTCTTCTAGCCACTTTTAGTCCTCCTCATCTTTCTCCCTCTCGTCCTACCCTCTTTTCACCCATCTTCTCCTTTCCTTTTCCTTTTCTTACCTCCTTTCGTCCTACTTCATCCTACCTCTCCTTACCCTCTCGTTTTGCCTCTCTTCTTCCCTCTCGTCCACCACCTTCAAGGTCTCTTTCCTTACCCTTTTGTCCATCTCCTTTGACCTTCATCCCCTTTTCGTTTTAGCCCTTAGACTCCTTCAAGAACCCTCCTTTCATCCACCTTGGATCACCTTCACATAAAAACAAAAAAAAAACATATTTGTTAAGTATAGGAGTTTGATAGTTGCATTTCTTTAAAAAGTTAGTTAGTTTCATATTATTAGTGATTAGATCTCATAGGTTGCATTTCATAGCTATTTACATTCTAGTTTGAATTTATTTGTTAATCTTGCTTGTTAGTTTCTTTTTTGCACTTGCATTAGTTTAGGATCTTGTATTTTTTGCATTTGTTTATCAAATTTCTAGTTTTGTGCTTAGTTTATTTGAATTTAGATCTCACAAAAAGATAAATTTGCATTTGCATTCTAGAGTTAGTTTCTAGTTTAATTTTGACTTGCATCTATTCTTTTAAATCTCATTTGAAAAGTTAGAAAATTAGCATTTCTACTTAGTTTTATTTGATTGATAATTTCTAGATTTAAGTAGTTCCATTATTATTTTATTTTAACTAATGCTAATGGGTGCCTTGAAGTGAATCTTTAGTGTAGGTACATGAAAAAGAGGAGAACCTTGAGAAGCTTTGAAAACAAGAAGATTTTTACCCAAAGAAGAGCATCAAAAGGACCATAAGGATGATCCAAACCAAGACACTATCTACACTCTCCTTTTGTAAAAGCTCTTAAGAGCTCCATATTGTTCTCTTAGTTGTTTTATTTCTCATAAAAGACCTTACAAGGGTTAAAATCCCATGTCACTTGTATTCATTTAATAAAAAGGCTAGGTGGGATAAAGCCTCCCATACTTTGGTTTCTTCTTCCCCATTTGGGGAAAAGTGTCTTGTGCATGCTTAGTTTAGTTTTGCTTCAAACTTTCTAGATTAATTTTCATTTTGTACTTAGAATAAAATTTATTTCAAAGTTTTGACCTGAGAAGCCTCTTGGGATTTGATCCCAAGTGCCGCATTAACACTGCGTGCTGCTTCTCTTTCCCCACCGTGTACTGCGTAGGACCGTCTAAGCTGGAAGTTTCATGAGCGGTGTGCATAAGTCACTTTGACTTCACTTTTAGATTAGTCCCTATTGTGGTAGAACACTAGTTTCATTTTTTGCAAAGTAGTTCATTTCTTTTAATATATCATTATTCATCTTTTCTCTTATTGAGCTATCACGTTTGTTCTTTGTCTACAATTTTTTTCTACCTTAACAAAGAACCAAAGTATCTTGAACTTGAAATAACCCAAGTCAAGAGCACTCTCTGTCGGAGAGCATAATAGTATTGCATTTTCCTTGCATTAGGCATATACATTAACTAAGTCTTTTGAACTTTGGTCTTAAGACAAAGTCAAGAGCGCTTTCTGTCGGAGAGTTGAACTGTGTGTTCTAATAATCTTAAAACATTCCAATTCACATTTCCCTTTAATAATTTATTTTCGTTGCCATCCAACACCCGTATGCTCTGCCAACCTGAAAGGGTTGGACTAGTACCCAGAAAAGTTTTGGATTTGTTAATCTCAAAAGTGATAACTTAATAAAATTTTACCCCACAACCAACGAACCGGCATTGATTTTCAATAAATACTCAAAGTACTATGCCTAGAGGTGAAGTCGGAGTGCCGTTGTCTTAGACTTCAATGGTGGTTAAATCATTGGACACCTATCCTTGATAACTGGACGGTCCGACAGGGTCACCGAGATAGTTACTGAAAGTATTTCTTCCAGTTGGACGTATACCTTTCTTTTGCTAGCCTAATAATCAAGATCACTAAAACTTTAAATAAACCAAGATAATCTACACAACGATCTCACAAACGTTACCACTTTGAACTCTTGTATCAAGCAACCCAAGCACTTGAGACTATCTTGACTCCATAAGGCACTGGTCCATGTCATCATTTTCATTTGCTTTTTATCTATTTGGAGCATTTACATTATCATGGTTGTCTTGCTTTAATCTATCAAGTGGCTGTTTTTTCAATCCTGTAATCTTGTTTCGCAACGTGGATTTCTTGTTATCTTGTGTTTATCTCATCTCAAATTGTGATATTTCATCATTAAAAAACTCCTAAACAACACACATCCGCATCACCATACACCAAAAAACACTTAAAACATTGAACCATAGACAACTCTTTGTAGGGACTACCCCCCTTGGCTTCGTTAGGAGTTAGCCTAAACGGAGGAGCTGGGATTTAGGTGATAGGAGATAGCTCATTGCTTGTCCCCAAGGCCACACCTCTCCCCACTTCCAGTGAGGGAGACAGCTTTCGAAAGATTTCTGCTGCTGGTGTGCATCTCGGCGGACAACATGTACCATGAGCTCGAATTTGCAAGAGTGAGGTGATGTCTTCCACAAAGGATGATGAAATGCGACTTGTTTAGGATGTTGAGGCTGATGAGGCCGAGATCCACTGTTGTACAGGCCTCTTGTCTATTGATTTAAGGTGGAATTATGTCTCAAATTTACTAAGTGTTGGAAACCAATCTTCTTACCTTTGCTTGTGACCTCAAAAATTGCTTTCCTAGGGCTGCTTCGACTATGTGGACCAAGGAAACTAGGGCTGCTGCAGGTCTACAACTGCTGGTCTGATTCACAGTGCCCATTTCATCGCTACTCATTACATCACATAGGGCTTTTCATGCCTAGATTTGTCCATACTGCTGATTCAAGGTCTTTTACCCTTGATTTCCTTCAAAAGACTACCCATGATTAGTTCATTCATGTTGTTGTGGACCCAACAATGCTTAGGATCATCCTAGAACTTTTGTAGGTGAATGACATTCCATTTTAGCTCCAAAAATGAGCCCAAACTGTCGTTTTCATTGTTGTAGGTGAATGTGGCTGTTGTACCCTTATGTTTTCAATATTTCTTGATTGATATAGGGTTGAAAGAAGGCTGCTTGAGGTTGCTGTTTACCAAAAAGTTCCTAGAAACATCTAGAATTTGCTCAAGATTGACTCTTCGGACTATTTAAAGCCTCCTTGCTGTGGTTATGATGCATAGACCTTCAAAATTGTCCTCAAAATTTTTAGATGTTGCTCAGCTTCATGGATTAGGGTTGTTCGATGATGAAAACAGACCCAGATTTGCTAGGGGATTGTTGTGGGCCATCGAGACTTCTCTCAATAGTTCATACCACCAAATCCTTCATAGGCACATTCACAACCATCCATATCCAAATCCACATCATCACTAGGGTATTGTGACAAATCACCCTTGGGTCTGATCATCATCAGATGTGGAAACCCATACGAAATGGGGGGCAATAGTACCTATTTTTTCCTCTATTCTTTCAACACAAGAAACACCACTTGTTATAGTCTCATAGCAAGGAGCAAGTATAATAAATAGGAAGTTCGTGTCAAGAGAACATAACAAGTAATTAGCTTTTTAGAAGTACTCCTCGGGCGGTTAGTCTCTCTTTTTAGTTCGTAGCTGGAAATAAGCTCTTTTTATTTTGGATACCTTCCTCTTGGTGGGATTGTGTTTTTTACTCACCATGCCTAATTTTGTACTTGCTTATTCTTCTTTTTATTAAAATTTACTTTCCGTCCCTTCAAATCCCCTTTAGTGCTTTTATTAACTCTCATCACCTTATTATTTACAGGAGGTATGTTGATTAAGCCTCTACCTTATAGCCCCAGTGGCCTTTAAATGCCATTCATTATACACCCTTAGTGGTCGACGATGGACCACAATAGTGTTAGTGGGTGCCCACTAACACTATTGTGGTCCACCACTGACCACTAAGGGTGTATAATGAAGGGCATTTAAAGGCCATTGGGGCCATTGACCAAGCTTAGCTAACATGGGGATCAAAATATTCATACCAAGGTTGTAAATAAACAAAGGCTCATGTACTCATTCATACTCTACTCAAAGAAGTGTATTATACCCGTTCTTCTTGGTCAAGAAGAATACTTTACCATGCCCTAACAAAGACTCTACTTTCCCACCTATTTCCGCCTAATACACACCTGGGGGAACGCGGCAGGAAACCTTCAAGCCACTCGGTGTGTCCTTGGGGGCAAGTGAGAGTCAAGTGTTGTCACCTGATTACTTGACTCCTCCGTCTAGGCTTACTCCTAGCGAAGCCAAGGGGGGTGGTCCTGTTATCACCTAAGCTGTAGTTACCCCTATGGATGGATCCAGTCATGGATGGCAATAGGGAAGGGCAACTCAAAAGGTGCAACCACGATCACCTCGACCTCCAATATGTATGGTTGTCACGCCAGTCGAGGCAACCTTCGCTTTATGTTATCTAGCCCAGACAACAAAGGGGGAGACCCGGTCAACTCCCGACAGGAGAGATCAAAACCAAGACACCAAATCAGGGTATTTCTAAGTGAAGTTAGGTGTATGGTTTATCCTAGACCTAAGGATGAAGTCACAAGCCAAGTGAGGGGTTCAAAAGATATAGCTTTGGTTCATGGATGATGTAAAAGTGACTTATAATGTTTGAAGTGAGATCTAGGGCTAGTGTACTAGTTCAATGTTGGAAAGTCCACTGCCTTGGGAACTGTGTCCAATGCAGGGTAATTAAGGATTATTTTGGGGCTAACTAGTACAGATGACAAGCTTGACCATGATACATGACAGCTTCAAGGGTTTAGTTCACCATGCATAGGTCAAACCACAAGTCAATCCAACAATCTAGGAAAGTTGAATTAACTTGGAGAGAAACCAGTGCCTTGGGAATTGGGAAGTGGAGTCAAAGTAGGTTTGACTTGTGGTTTAGGACTCCTAGTACTTGGGACAAGTGGGCAATGGAGGTCTTAATGGATGAATGTGTCTAGATCTAGGTTTGACCTAAGTGGACCACAATCCCTTAAAACAAGGAATGCAATCCCCAAGGCAAGATTTGACAAAGTGACAGTCTAGACCTAGGTTTTGAATTATTCCGGTTCTAAATCTCCAAAAATCTCAAGTACCCAGTTCCTGGAAGTGAGTCAACTCACTTCTCCAAGGTGGTGCGACTTTGCCCAAGGAGGCCTAAAATAAGGGTTAGGTGGGTCAAAACAAGTCGGATGGCATCCAAACTTTAGATCCGGGTAGATCGGTCAGGTAGGAGTATGGATCTATAATTTCGTGGCAATCCAACGGTTAGATCTTAGTAGATCTGAGTTTAAGTGTTCCAAGTGGTCCAAAATGGGGATTAAATCCCTTAAAATGTGGAATGGGGCTCACAAGGTGAATTTCAGGAAAGTGACAACCTGGGTGTATGTTATTGGATGTGTAGATGACAAATCAAGTGGAATCTCAAACACCCACCACCTAGATCTAGGTCAACTTGCTCAACTAGTGAAGTGCGCCTTGCTTGGGAGAAGCTAAGTTGGCATGGGAGAGGGGTCAAACGGAAGCCAATCCTCACCAAACTATAGATCCGGGATGCCGTGGATGCTATAGAGGTGGGTTTTCAATATTATGCCCAACGACCCACTAGATCTAAGTAGATCTGAGAAAATGTAAAAATGGGGTTTTGAAGTATTTAGGGTTTTTTAAATATTTTAGACAATTGGATAGATCATGGAGATAGAACTTACCTTGAGATCATACCTGAGTGATGTGGATGAGATGCCTTGATGTTGAGGAAGATTCCCGCAGAGATCAAATGAGAGATTGTTGATTTTGCTTGCCGAAATGATGCCCTAGCCCACAAGTGCGCCTTCCTCTACCTGTCAAACCAAGGAATGAAAATTCAATCAGTAAGATCAAGTATGGAAGAAATACAAGAGAAATGCAAATAGTAACATGAAATAGAAGGTCCTGGGACAGTAATACTCCCTGTTACCAACGAAGAGCTCCAAAGAAGAAGTAGGGAGAGTCTTCCCCTACCAATACCTCCTCCTCCAAGCAAATCGGCCTCCACCTGTAGATGCAAAATCGTGGTACAAAAATATATGGCAAACAATATCTCCAATAACTCAGTGCAAAGGAAGAACCAACGAACGAACACCAAAAACATTCACCACAACACTGGAGATAGATGCAATAATAATTTTCTATTCCAATAATCCAGAGCCAAAAGTCCCTTTTACAATGAGAGGCTCTCTCCTTTAAATAGGAAGGAGAGGCACCAAAACCCTAACCACTTTTTGGATGAGTGGCTAAGATTAAAAGGTACAAATGTCTAATCAATGGTTGAGATGAGCTCAACAATAAAATACATGGATCACTAATAAAATATAATGTAAGTGGACAAAATCGCCCTATAAGAGGGGAATCCCACCAAATCATGATGATAAAATATCATAAGAGGCTTATGGTGGGTCCAAGGGGTAATTTTATCCCTCCTTGGTCAATCCCCATAGCACAATAACCCAAAAATAATCATGAATGTACCAAATCGTGCCTCCATAGTGAAGTCGTGGTCCTCAAAAGACCTCAAAAAATCCACAGAAAATGCCATAAGTGATGGATGTGGGCCCCGATGAAGCTGAAACTGCTGGAGAAGGTGTGGAAGGTCCCGATCTATCATCACTGATCATCCCATGCCATAACTTTGCCTCAGTAGCCCAAATCGATTTCCTCAATAGCCATTTCTACCAATCCTGAAATGCCTCGGGAAGCGTGAAACTGCCCCAAACAGCCTCCTGGAGGGCTGGCGCTGTCAAGGTGAGGGCACCAATGTGTCCGGAAGGGGGGTAATATGGTAAAAACAAGTGGCTGGACCACCCCCTCCATCATCAGCGCCCTAGGTCAACCGGATAAAAGTCATCTCTGCTCCGACAGGGCCTCCAACAGACCAAAACTGCACTGGGACAGCCTACTGAGGCTCAATCATCACTGTAAGTGCCCGGAACTGAAAACAAACTGTCCCATTGGACTCAGAAGGTCCAAATCTATCCAAGATGTGTACTCATACACCATATGAGTCTCTGCATGATCAAAATAAATATCCAATATACCGGAACAAGGCTAATAATAATGCGTTGTACATATACAAACACTACTGTAACCCCAGAATCATCATCATAACCCTGTAGCTGCTGCATAGAATCATCCTGTATGTGTACATAGACCATATATCATCTATCCATATCATCATAAGGTCTAACATCTCATGTCCCATGGTCCTCCATGGTCAAACTAGGTCCAACCAAGACCAAATATAACTCAGTCCATCATCCAAGGCTGCTGAAAAGTATCAAGGTTAATACATGCTTTACAACTTATTCAAATAGCCATTATAACACATAATGATCATAACTGGCGATCTACATCCAAATATATAGTGTCGTTAATTATTATTATTACTCAAACTAGACTTTCAGGACCATACTCACTTCATAGTTGTGATCAATTTGCTAGTGAAGGGTGAAGGCTGAATTAACTGGCTAGGCTAAAGGATGACTTAGCTGTCTTGACTTTGTGACACTTTGGCAAGGGAAAGGGAATACACCATAGTATGTACTGAATGAGCAATAACACAGGGAATGGCGGTGTCTCACAAATGGATGAGTTGTTTAAAGAGGGTTTATTCACCTTCACAGATGCGCACAATCCATAATACAAATAAGGCCAGCAATTGTTTAGATATAGCATTTAAGTTCCATTGCTTTTTGGGCCTGAAGTTTCCATAGCCTTGATCTATGTGTGTTTACAAACACATTGCATAGATTTACATTCTTTCTTTTAGGCTTTCTGCTGCAGGTGTGTTTTTAAGGCACTTGTTTACCTGAGCACTTCTAGGTGTGTCATGGACAGCTTGTTTACCTAGGTATTTATTTTCCACAAGATATAACATTTTATTTTTATGGCCATTTTCATTTGGCACGCCTTTCATTCATGTGTGTTTAGAAACACATTGCATGAATGGGCTTTTCATACAAGATATAGCATTTCATTTTCCAGATTTTGTATTGATGGCAGCACTAAAAGTTTCAGGTTTAGCCAACACAACTTTAGTGACTAGGGGAAATTCACAAGGAACTCCAACTCACCATAGGTAAGTTTTGTCACCAACTCAGAGCCGAGACACAATAAACAGGGAAGCTCATCCAATACAGAGGCTACAGTGGGGAAAAGTCCTCCATGCCACTAGTCAAGTAGTAAGTCAGGGTGATAATCTAAAAGGTAGGCCATGGATGGATGAAGACAATGAAATGATGGAGCCAACACTAGCAAGCCAAAGTATGGTGTAATGATCACCTCTATTCTCCCTAAGGAGGGTATGTACCAATGAGTATGAATAGTGAACTTCTAAGTCTGAGTAGGGACAGTATAATATATATATAATAGATCAACCAGGTCCATATATCTATATGATCGCCAGATCATGACACTAAGTGCTAAGACATGCTATAAGAATAAGTATAAAAGCAATCTAACCATAACACCATGATATACCTGCTGAGTCATATACCTGCAAGCTCATCAACCTGTACCATCATCTGTCCTCTGAGACTGCTGCTGTAACTCTGGGCACTACTGTCTGCTCTGTACCAATGATATAATGGCTATATCGGTCATCTCTCTGAGTGTCCTGAAACTCAGTCATGGCATGGGGAATGCAACTGCTGTCCACAATCTGATAGTGATCCAATATAGATGCTCATCTCGGCATCTCAAATGCAAGGGAACTGGCTGAATAGTGTACTGGAATGAGAAAAATAATGTATGGTAGCCCGGCTACTATATATGTGATAACAGGTCCCTATGAAAATAAAACTAAGGCTTTTAATCTATAACAAAAGTAAAAGTCTAATGAAATAACATAAAAATAAACTATAAATCACTGTAATATGAAATTAAAACCCACAGCTTTTAAGATACAACATGATTCATGACATTGGTAAAAATTAATTTAAACAAAGAAATATTATAGATCATTGTCGATGAAAATGGAGTGCTTGCGAGGGTTGCTTCTGTGGTCTCGGTGAAAGTATTGCAGTGTCTTAGTTGGTAAATTTTAAGATTATTAAATGAGTGGATTATGGAATGGATTAATTCTTGGTTTGGCCCAACCAGATCTAGCTCTTTGGACTGAGTGCTTTAGCGGCTTAACCGAGTGTCCAACCAAGCGAGGATGAACCTTCTTAAAGTAGCATTCTTACTCTACGGTATACACCCATGCAACCTCCCGAATCTGCCAAGAAAGATGAGATTGGATTGTTCTATTAAACTAAGTACTTTGCACTCATTTCTGATTGGTCCAGCTGTTCCGACTAAGCTGCAGCGGCCAAGAGCATACTTTGGGCTTGGGGTGTGGTTCGCTTTATTAAAATGTGTGAGTGGATGATTAACTAAACTACAACCCAATAATATCTTTTCCTCACACCACAAATTTATGGAGTACTTCGGTAGAGAAAGGGGTTAATTTTAAGATTAGATTTTAAGACAAAAGTAGTTGTTTGTAGCACAAAAGTAAAATGATCGAGAACAGATTATAAGTCCCTCTGGGACGCTTCGTGTGCTCGATGGAGTTGTTTAATTACTATTGCTCAAATAAAACTAATCTAAGACGAAAAATTAGAAAATAAATGCAAAAAAATAAAAAAATGAAAAAGTGTGAATCCCCCTTGGGGGGATTGGGGTCAGGCGCTGGAATTTCCTGCTGAGCTCTTTTTATTCTCTAGAGTTACAATCAAGAGATTCGGAGAACAACTGCTTGCCCTTATCATTAGGGAACAAGATAGTTTACAATAAAATATGGAAAGCGAATATGCTTGAAGGGGGGTTCTCCAAATGGTTCTGGGAGCTTCCAAATGTCTTTCTTGTGAGTTTTTTAGCTCCAACCTGCTAAGAACATAAAACATACCAGCGAGCTAAAGTTGATTAGAAATGACAATCAGAGTGTTCTGACAATGCTACAAAATGCAAAAATGAAATCTAGCTAAACTAGTAAGTAAAAAAAAAATGTTTTTTGGGCAATTTTTTGAGTTTTTAACTAGTTTTAAATTAATTTTTTGATTTGCAGAACTAAAAAACCAGCGAGTTCTTTTTGTCATGTAATGGCCAAAAACACTCAGAAAGTGATTTGGCCACACTTGCAAAATATGCCCAAAACAAAACTATGAAAACTAATAATGAAAAACAAATAAAAATGAACCAAGAACACAAACTAGAAAGTTCGTTTCTTGGGATCTTGGCTTGCTCTTTTGGGGCAGCCAATAGCAAGCTCTTAAATTAGCCAAATATTCTATTCAACCAAAACAAATCTATCCTACAAGGACCTTAGATTTTATGATGAAAAATAGAGTTGAAAATGAAGACTTGTGTAATTAGATCTAAATTTAATTATTTATGCCTTGAAAGAACTATGATCTAACATAATAATTTAGATCTACTTTAGATTTGCTTGATATAATGTAAATCTGAGCATAAGTAACCAGTAACCAAAGATAGTAGAAGAAGTTTGGATCAGAGGAAGTTTGAACCTATGGGGGTTGAGCGTTGAAGATGGGAAATGGAGTCTCTTTCCCGATGCACTGGTGGAATCGAGTGTTTTGATCAGATCTATTAGATGGAGTATAGAGCTAACATGCTCACCACATCCTCCAGCTTAAGCAACCTACAGAATCACAACAAAACTAGCAAAGAGGATTAAAAGCATATGTGTAAATGAACAGCATAAAACTTGAGAAATAATAGATTCAAACAAGAAATCATACTACTTCTAGCATTCTAATATCATCGAGAAAAATAAGCAACCTATAAAGCATTACTCACTATTCCTTATGAAAGATAACTTCCCTTTAAAGGACAAATGGATCCCAACAATTGCAAGCATGAAATAGAAAAGATACAGGTTACCTCATGTTATCAAAGCACACCAAATCCAACCAAGGACAACAACATGGTAAGCCTCCAAAGCCTTCTTATTAACTCAATAAAAAATATTACAATACGATGCCAGCAGAGGTTTCACCTTCTGATCTGTATAATGGACCAAAGCTACTCAATAAATAGCCAAAGTATGAAGCTAGGGTGCAAAACCCTAAGGACCTTCATTGTAGAGCAAGGCAAGCTCATAGCCAATGGAAAAGCACCATTCACTTGGACAAAATCTCTTTGAAATGGAAGCCGCCGACTTGTGAAAGCTGCTCACACGTGGATGCGGGCGAGTGAGATGATGTTTCCACGCTTTGTTGATGAAGAGTTTTGATTGGAGCTTTAAATGGAAACCAAACCACATGGTTGTTCCACCTCACAATCAAGGAGCCGCCCCCTTTCAACTTATCATCAATTAATTCGGTACACGGCCGTGTGGAGAAGCTGGCCCATGCGTGAGGAAGATGGATGTTTCCACGCTTTGTTGGAGTTAACGTTGGGAGGATGGATTTGGTTGATTTATTTAGCAGCCAACTCATGTGGGTCATGCCACCTCACAAGAGGTATACTCCCACCTCTTCGAACTCATCCTCAACCAAATCCGTACGGTCGGCCCACGTGAATATGGAGAGGGCGCAGTCTTTGGAAATAATACAATTGCTCAAACTTTAATTCGGCCACCAAATGACTTTGAAATATTATGCTTGTCTCTTTAACATAGTCGCATACCTTAAGTGAATTAATGCCATGTCATTTTAATTCTTTTTTTAAATTTTTCTTTAATTTTGACCATGGTGCAATTTGTTGCATTTTTAGCATTTAAAATGCTTATTTCTAGCTCTGATAGGAAAAACTACTCCACGGGACATTTTGGTCGCCCGAAACATAGGAAAACTGAATACCAAGGTAAAGAGGATGCTCTAAGCATGAAAACGAGCATCCCTGCGACAAAATCCGACTCCGGATCACACTTTTATCACCATTTGAATTTTTTCATTTAAACCATTCAAAATGGCTTAAAAATGCGAAAAAATTATTTATCTCGGAACTGACTGAAACTTCTGGGGGACCTAGTACATGACCAAACGATACTATTTTAGCGTCTAGCATGTTTATAAATGTTACAAAATGGACTCTAATAATCCCCTAAGGCCTAACCACCAGTTTGGGCATTCCAACTCTGGAGGTGCAGAGAAAAACTCATCGATTATACTTGGCTAAAGAGAAAGCATAATCGACAAGGGAAACAACTCCTTGGAATACCTTCTTTGGTTGTCAAGTCCTAGGGAACCGAGTCACTCAAAGACCACCATGCTAACACACTTTATTACAAACCCCGTGGGGCATGGTCATGCACTACAAAAATTAAAAAGGGGCCCTGAACAGGCCAAACTTGGAACTTCTGAACTCTGATAAGCACAAGTAATTGTGCAACATTGGCGGCTCTCTGAAGTCCAACTAAAGTGCAACTTTAGGTGGTAACACCTGGCTCCAACTGCGGGACGTGTGCTCAATCTGGTCTTAAGGCAAGGAGAGCATACGAGAACACCATAATCTCCGATTTCTATGACCTGTAAAAACATCTCAACTTGATCAGAAAACCCTTCAGTAGCACAAGTGTTTGCAAGAAACCAATGAACCATAAGTTCCTTTATTCAAGAAACTAACTAATGAGAAATTCTTATAAAAGGAAAATACTAAAAAAGAAATGCATAAAGTAAATGCTCACTTTGAGGAGCTTAGTTCCTACTCTAAGCATGCCATAATAAAACTGTTAAGTAAAATGATAAATCCAATTCTCATATCCATTTGAGGAGGGTCTTTGCTAATATCTTCAATTAAGGGCTCCTCATGCGCTCTTTTTGTTGAAAACATGGCCATAATCTTTTCTATATCACTGTCATTATCATGCCACCGCTTAAGAAAAATCTCAAAGAAATTTTCATGGGAGGTAATGCTTTTATTAGGAAGCTTCTCAAAGAACCAATCATAAGCATCATCATACAAGGTACAAGCAAATATTTCCATCCTACGGTCATCATGAAGGATGCTGACCTTAACCATAACACTGAGGATAGATGTGATGTGCAAAACAGTCGAATCGCCGTTTCCATAAAAGTTTGGGGTATATTCAAACACCTCACTCGGGTCAAAATATTCATTTGGAAAACCCGAAATAACTAAAAAATCAATGGGATGAAACGTAGTGGCGATCTTGGCACCATACTCTTTTCTTTCATCATCCATATTAGGAATCAAGCAATGCCATTTTGAAGTGATCCTGGAGAAAATCTGGTATTGAATCAAGGGAGTTGTCAGAATGATGAGCTTTTAAGTTTACTGTGTCGAATGGGCTCATCTACACACAACCAGTCTCAACAAATTTATGAGATACAAGGGTTTTATCCCTTCAATGAAGTCGCCATGTGAGAATAAAAATATGCATTAAAAAATCTCACAAAATTGTTATTTTTGTTTTACTTTGATTTTAATAAAGAGAAAAAAAGGTTAGTGGAGTCGCCAGATGAGAGAATAAAGGTCTACTCTAAACACTCATCAAACAAAGCAAAAACAAAAAAGGAGAAAACAAAAAGTCGTGACTCGGGAATAGAAAGGTTTATCCCCGGTAGCGGCGCCAAAATGTTCCGCCTCACAATCAAGGAGTTGCCCCCTTTCAACTTATCATTAATTAATTCGGTACATGGTCGTGTGGAGAAGCTGGCCCATGCGTGAGGAAGATGGATGTTTCCATGCTTTGTTGGAGTTAATGTTGGGAGGTTGGAATGGTTGATTTATTTAGCAGCCAACTCATGTGGGTCATGCCACCTCACAAGAGGTAGGCCCACCTCTTCGAACTCATCCTCAACCAAATCTGTACGGTCGGCCCCCATGAATATGGAGAGGGCGCACTCTTTGGAAATAATACAATTGCTCAAACTTTAATTCGGCCACCAAATGACTTTGAAATATTATGCTTGTCTCTTTAACATAGCCGCATACCTTAAGTGAATTAATGCCATGTCATTTGGCATGTGCTTAATTCCTTTTTTTTAAATTTTTTTAATTTTGACCATGGTGCAATTTGTTGCATTTTTAGCATTTAAAATGCTTATTTGTAGCTCTGATAGTCAAAACTGCTCCACAGGACGTTTTGGTCGCCCGAAACATAGGAAACCAGGTAAGAGGGTAAAGAGGATGCTCTGAGCTTGAAAACGAGCATCCCTGCGCCAAATTCCAACTCCGGATCACACTTTTATCACCATTTGAATTTTTTCATTTAAACCATTAAAAAATGGCTTAAAAATGCGAAAAAATTATTTTTCTCGGAACTGACTGAAACTTCTGAGGGACCTAGTACATGACCAAACGATACTATTTTAGCGTCTAGCATGTTTATAAATGTTACAAAAGAACTTGTTATCACACCATAGTAGCAGGGCTACTATTCTTGCTTAGCAGATATCTGCACATTCCATAGCTTACATTATTCAGAGCTTGGCTATGATGACTTTATACTTTGTGATCACTCGGGATCAGAGCAGTGTATTTCTCAGACTTATGTTAGACCTTGTGTCAAGGCTGAGCCTTGAGAGTTCAGATTTGATGACCGATGTGACTCTTTATCCCATACAGTTTCAGTTCAGTGCCTGGAGATGTATTGCAGCAGTGTTTCAGATGATATATGATGATTATTCTTATGATGATGTTGTATGACCTATGGATGTATGATCATTGACTGTGGATTATTATCTTGTTATTTTAGTCATGTTCACGGCATTGGTTTGGTATATAATTCATGATGTGGCAAACTGTATAAAATGAATTATCTTGATAATAATTTAAAATGGACTTTTTACTTGCACATTTAGGTTGTTTGACAAAGCGCACTGGTTCACTACCTTGCATAGATATGGTCTTTCTTGACATCATTTGTCTGCTAGCTTAGGCTCCACCTTCACTTGACTCCATCCATACATGACTTTCCTTGTTTGGCTTTAAACCTTGACTTGTCTTACTTGACTTTTTGGTATTGAGGACTTGCCCTTTTTCTACCTCTGTGTTTGGACCGCATCCCTGTATGTTTAGTGTTTCGGCTCTGAGTTGGTGACAAAACTTGCCTTTGGTAAGTTGGATTGTAGACCTAAATCATTCTGGTCGGTTGTCCCAATGTTTGGCACTGGCTCGAACTCCCCCTAGTCACTTGAGATGTTGTTGGCTAAAACTGAAAGCTCATGTACTAATGGAAACTTATATAGATTCGCCTATGGAAACTAAAAAGGGCAAGAGCGATGAACTGCTAAAAATACTCCTCGAAGAGTATAAAAAAGGTCCAAAAAGCAATGGTTCTTAAATGCTATATCTAAACAATTGTTGACCTTATATGTATATGTAAACATGCCCTGGATGCAAGCTGCAATTAGTTGTGCTTATCAGCACACCTGAGATCCGAAGGGTTATTTAGGCCAAAAAGGCCATGAAATGAAATTGAATGATCCTCATGAACCTGGATCAACTTGATGTAGACATGATGCCTAAGTTGAATAAGCACTCTCTAAACAACTCACCCATTTGTGAGGCACAGCGATCCCTCGTGTTATTTTGTCCAGCACAGAGTTTGTAGCTTCCCCTTTCTCCCAGTCCAAAGTATCTTTCAGTTGAGTTTAGACAAGTCACCCCTTTGCCCAACCTTTTCCTAGCCTTCATCCTTAGCTAGCAGTTAGACCATGTCCAATGGGTGAATTTGTCATTTAAGCTATTGTGCAAATAAATATAAATAACAACGACATGAATAAATATGATTAATGCCACTGAATGATGTTATACTTTAAGTTAAGTTGTGAGTATGATTAGAGGAACATGTCTTAGTCTATTGATATGATTTATCCTTGGTTGTATATGGACCTAGCCAAACCTAGTTTGACTATGGTCATTTCTTGGGATCCGCAATGATGTGGGCCATGAAGGCTTTGTTATCACACCATAGTAGCAGGGCTACTATTCTTATACAGCAGATATCTGCACATTCCAGAGCTTACATTATTCCAGAGCATGGCTATATATTTTGGATCACTCATGATCAGAGCAGTACATTATTCAGATTTTGTATATGACCTTGTGTCAAGGCTGAGCCTTGAGAGTTCAAATTTGATGACTGATGTGACCACTTATCCCATTACAGTTTCAGTTCAGTGCCTAGAGATGTATTTCAGCAGTGTTTCAGATGATGCATGATGATTATTATGATGTTATATGATCTGTGGATATGTTCTCACTGACTGTGGATTATTATCTTGTTGATTTAGTCATGATCACAGCATGTGCTTGGTATATTATTCCTGATGTGGCAAACTATTTAAAATGAACTGTAAATCATAAAATGGACAATTGCTTGCACTTTTAGGTCATTTAACAAAACTTACTGGTTTTTCACCTTACATAGACATGGTCTTTCCCGACACCAGTTGTCTGCTAGTGTAGGCTCCATATTCACTTGTCTCCATTTATACATGACCTTCCTGTTTGACTTTAAACCCTGGCTTGTCTCATTTGACTTTCTGATACTGAGGACTTCCCCATTTTTCTACCTCTGTGTTTGGACCGCATCCCTGTTTATTCAGTGTCTCGGCTCTGAGTTGGTGACAGAACTTGCCTTTGGTGAGTTGGATTGTAGGCCTAAATCATTCTGGTCGGTTGTCCCAATGTTTGGCATTGGCTCGAACTCCCCCTAGTCACTTGAGATGTTGTT
The DNA here is from genome assembly GCA_027924585.1 of Larix kaempferi. NCBI lineage: Eukaryota > Viridiplantae > Streptophyta > Pinopsida > Pinales > Pinaceae > Larix > Larix kaempferi. The sequence continues at coordinate 1,050,601 of BSBM01000040.1, forward strand.
GGCTAAAACTGAAAGCTCATGTTCTACCTGTGGAAACTTAATAAATTCGCCCATGGAAACAAAAAAAAGGGGCAAGAGCAATGAAAAGCTAAAAATACTCCTCGAAGAGTATAAGAAAGGTCCAAAAAGCAATGGTTCTTAAAAGCTATATCTAAACAATTGCTGACCTTGTATAAATATATGAAAAACATACCCTGGATGCAAGCTGCAACTAGTTGTGCTTCTCAGCACATCTGAAATCCGAAGGGTTATGTAGGCCAAAAAGGCCATGGAATAAAATTGAATGATCCTAATGAAACTGGATCAACTTGATGTAGACATGATGCCTAAGTTGAATAAGCACTCTCTAAACAACTTATCCATTTGTGAGGCACAGCCATCCCCCGTGTTCTTTTGTCCAGCACAGAGTTTGTAGCTTCCCCCTTTTCCCAGTTCAAAGTATTTTTGAGTTAAGTTAGACAAGTCAAACCCTTGGCCCAACCTTGCTCCTAGCCTTCATCCTTCACTAGCAGTTTGACCATGTCCAATGGGTAAGTTTGTCATTTGAACTATTGTGCAAGTAATTTTATATAACAACGGAATATGTTAACTTGATTAATGCCACTAAATGGAATTTATACTTTGAGCTTAGCTGTGAGAACGATTAGAGAAGCATTGTCTTAGTCTACTGATGTGATTTATCCTTGATTATATATTCTTGGGATCCGTGATGATGTGGACCATGTATGGATGATTATTGATGATGATTTATGGGCCCACATGTTTGATGATGATATCATATGATGGACATATGATGCAGATGATGTTTGATCCAGTTCAGCAGGTTTATTACTACTTCAGATCAGCAGATTATACAGTGTCCATATATGGTGGACCCTACAGCAGGCCCATTAGGGCAACCCAGGGTGTATGAGTACTCATTCCTAGTGGATTTGGGTCTTCTGGATCCATTGAGACACTTATCTTTCAGTTCCGGGCACTTCTGACAGTGATTGATGCAGTTTTACACTTGTTGACCAGATTTGGGGCTGATTTCCCAGCCTGAGCAGCAGGGGCCCCGAGAGGCCAGTTCACCTAGGGCGCTAATGATGGAGGGGGTGGTCCAGCCACTTGTTATTACCATTTATCCCCCCTTCCGGAGAGCCTGGTGGGCTCAGATTGACAGCGCTAGCACCCTAGGAGGCAGTTTTGGCACTTTCACAGTTCCCGAGGCAGTTAAAAAATGGGATAAAGTGGTCACTGAGGAAATCGATTTGGGAAATTGAGGCAAGGTTTTGGCATTTGGTCTTCATAGAGGTCTTCCAGGGTGGCAACACTATCTTCCAGTCAGTTTTCACCATGTGGGTATGCCCAGATTGATCACAGGAGGACATTTACTGCTTGACTGTCATGGATTCTGAGGACAGTTTTGATCATTTATATTATATTGGACATATTTTATTATTTTATTGTGCCTTGGGGATGAGCTAGTAAGGATTAATACCTCCTAGCCCCACCATGAGCTTATGATGTCATGTCCTAGTCACCATGAGGTGGATTTTGGGTGCTTATCTTTCTCTAGTGGATGACGTCACCCTCTTATTGTACCATTTAGTGAGGGCGCTATTGTTATTTTGAGTGATCCATGTGATATATTGTTATGGGTCATCTTAACCATTGATTGTATGATGAGATCTTTTAATCTCAACCACTCATTTGATGTAGTATTGTAGAGTGGTATAAGGTTTTGGTCTTTATTATCCTATATAAGGAGGAGACCCCCCATTGTAAAGCTCACCTTTGGAGCTCTGGAATATTGGAATAGAAGATTTTTTGTGGAGCACATCTCTCTTGCATTGTGGATTCTCTTGCAAATTGAATATACAGTATCTCTTCTATGTATCATTGTGGATTTTGGTGCTTTTACTAATATTTTGACAGGAAAGTCGAATTGGAGAGAGGAGGGCGACTTCATGAGGGTTATTGCTGGAGGGATCCACATATTCTCTCTTGGGTTGATCTTGTGACAGGGAGTATCATTATTGTATCTTCGTGACATAGTTGATGCTTTCTATTACATCTTTCTACCATTTTCATAATCATCTTGCTTGACTTGTTTCTTTGATCTTGTCTTGTAGGAGGAGGACGATTTGGCTATCTTGGAGAAGGATGTTTTGGTTGGAGCACTTAGATCTCACTCTTGAATATACACATAGGAGAATGCTATCAACTTGCAAGGTGGCCACAAGCAATTGAGGTAAGATCTACAAGGTATGTGCCTCTTTCATCCATTCTATCTTCATTGGTCATAAAACCCTAATTAATCAAAACCCCAATTTTGGTATTTCTTAGATCTACTTAGATCTAGCCTTGCAATTGAAAAGATATTAAAAACCCACCTCTATAGGATCCACCCCTAGTTGGATCTATAGTTTGGTGGTGATTGGCTTAAAATTAACCCATTTTCCAAGGCAAAAAGCCTCTTTGGCCTAAATCGCACTCCCTTGTAAGAGGCTTGTTTGGTTAGATCTAGCACATGGGTAGGTGAGATTCCACTTGATTTGAAATCTAGACACTTGATTACCTATACCCACATCCTTACTTTGGTGAAAACTACCTTGTGGACATCTCTCCATGTTTTAAGGGGTTAAAACCCCCTTTTGATTTTCTTGGCACCTTAAAACTCAGATCTACTAAGATCTAGCCCTTGGATTGACTTGATCTTTTGGACATACATAGATCGGGGCACTAGCATTCCGGATCTATAGTTTGGTGGCCATTGGACTTGATTTGGTCCACCAAATCCACTTTTTGGCCTTCCTTGAGCAAATCGCACCCCCTTGAAAATTTGAGTTTGTCCACTTCTAGGAGGTGGGTGTTTGAGATTTTTGTGGATTTGGAATGCCCATGCCTTGAAACCTAGGTCCATACTGTCTTTTTGTCACGATCCGCTTTGGGGGTTGCATTCCTTGTTTCAAGGGATTGTGGTCCACTTAGGGTAATCACTTAAAAACCTAGATCTAGTAAGATCCAACCATTAGATCTCATTCAACCCACTTGACTTGGCTTCTAGGTGTCCCGATCTACACTTTGACATACCTTTTGACCCCATTAACCCACTTAACAAGGCACTAGTCCATCACTAAGCAAGTCGCACTCCTTGGGATTTGTGTCAAACCCTAGATCTAGTACATGGGTACCCCTATAATCAACTTAGACTCATAGATCTAGCCTATATCTAACCTATAGTACCAACCTCACACCTAATTTCACCTTGTGGGCCTACCTAGAATCATTTCACATTTCCCAAGAAAACTAGACCCACTTGTGCAAACACATGGTACTACACCTAGTTATCATACCCCATCATGTGGCCTAAACCATACATAGTTTGAAACACTAACAATCTCTTACATCACCCTCAACCATACATTAACCCTTAGGTCCACTTAGCCTTGCATTGGTTTCCGTAACTCATTACTTATCTACCCTTAGAAACCTTTGTTTGGATCCAATCAACTGTGATTGGGGTATAGGGTCTCCCCCTTGGTCTAGTTACACCTTGACCTAAAGTGAAGAGTGCCTCGGTTGACGTGACTCCCACATTGCATTGGGAACCGTGGCATCTCTTGGGTCACCTCTTTAGTTGCCTGACTCCTCTACCGTCCCGGATGGGATACCTCTAGGGGCAACTACAAGTTGTGTGATAACAGGCTTATTGATGATGATGTATGGGCCCACATACTCCTATTGATGATACTATATGATGGACATATGATTCAGATGATGATTGATGCAGTTCAACAGGTTTTATTATTTCTTCATATCATTAGATTATGCACTGTCCATATATGGTGGACCCTATAGTTAGCCCATCAGGGCAACCCATGGTGTATGAGTACACACTCTTAGTAGATTTGGGTTTTCTAGATCCAATGAGACACTTATCTTTCAATTCTGGGCACTTCTGACAGTGATAGATACAGTTTTATGACCCGATTTGGGGCTGATTTCCCAGCCTGAGCAGCTGGGGCCAGAGAGGCCAATTCACCTAGGGCGCTGTATGAGGAAGGGGTGGTCCAGCCACTTGTTATTACCATTTATCCCCCCTTCTAGAGAGCCTGGTAGGCTCAGTTTGACAGTGCAGGTGCCCTAGGACGCAGTTTCAGCACTTTCACAGTTACCGAGGCAGTCTAGAAATGGGATAAAAGGGTCACTGAGGAATTCGATTTGGGAAATTGAGGTAAGGTTTTGGCACTTGGTTTTCAAAGAGGTCTTCCAGGGTGAACCCCCTATCTTCCAGCCAGTTTTCATCACTTGGGTGGGTCCACAGAGGCCAGAAGAGGCCTTTTACTGCTTGTCTGTCACAGATTTTGAGGACAGATTTGATCATTTGTAGTTATTTTGGACATATTTTATTATTTTATTGTGCCATGGGGATGAGCTAGTAAGGATTGATGCCTCCTAGCCCCACCATGTACTCCATATGTTATGTCCTTGTTATATGAGGTGGGCCCATGTACTTTTACCCCCTCTGGTGGATGACGTCACCCTCCATGAGTATCTTTTAGCTATGACGTCATCATTATTTGAGTGATCCATGTGTTATATTGTTATGATTCATTCTTAGCCATTGATCATGTATTGAGATCTTTTAATCTCAACCACTCATTTCATAAAGTGGTTTTGAGATCCAGGGTTTTGGTCTTTATTATCCTATATAAGGAGGAGACCCCCTCATTGTAAAATCACCTAGAGAATTTGGCTCTTGGCTCTTGGAATAAAATTTCTATCTTTTGGAGTACATGCTTGGATCTTGGAGTGGATGTTGGTTGCTTTGATTGTAAATGCTTTTGTCCATTGCACTGGAGGATCTCTTGTAGCTATCTTGCATATTTTGCCATATCTTTTTTATAGGTTAAGAGGACGTTTTTGACAAGTGCGAATTGGTGGGGAGGCTTGCCCTTCAAGCTTGGAGGAGGATGTTTTGGTTAAACAGGGAGTGGTTTTGACTTTGTGCCAACTATTCTTTGCTTATCTCTCTCTTGCTTGTATCTACCTTCAACATGTTAAACTGATTGATGCTTTGCTCCTTGGTTTTGACAGGTTAGAGGGACACACATGTGGCTTGGAGAAAATCGATTTGGCAAGAGGGCTTCAAAATTCTTCATTTGATCTTTGGCAAAAGTAATCCTCATCTCAACTAGCATTCATTTCTTCATCCAGGTATGCTCCAAAGGTATGGTCTTCTTCTTCCTTGGCTTATCCATAAATTCTAGATCATTAAAACCCTAATTGATTAAAACCCTCATTTTTCACTTTTTCTTAGATCTACTTGGATCTAGCCTAGCTTTTGAAAAGATATTGAAAACCCACCTCTATAGCATCCACGGCAATTCGGATCTATAGTTTGGTGGTGATTTGGTTCCATTTGACACACTTTTCAAGGCAAAATAGCCCTCTCGAGGCAAATCGCACCCCTTAGGAGAAGCTAGTTGGTTTAGATCTAACACATGGGTAGATGAGGTCCCACTTGATTCACACTCTCCTCACTTGATAACCTACCCCTAGTGCTTCACCTTGTTGATTTTTGTCTTGTGGGCCCCATTCCTCATTTTGAGGGTTGTGCCCCACTTGGGTCAATTTGGTGATGCATTTTAAATCTCAGATCTATGGAGATCTAACCATTGGATGCCCTTGATTTTCAAGATCCACACTCATACTTGCCTAAAATTCTTGGATCTAAACTTTGGTGGCCTTTGGATTTGTTTTGACACACTATTCCATGCTTTTAGCCCTCCTTAGGCAAAGTCGCACTCCTTGGGTGTTTGAGTTTGCCCACTTCTAGGACATGGGTGGTGGTGATCCCACTTGATTTGAAAAGAGCATACCTTGAAACCCCTACCTAGTATCTCACTTTGTGAAGTTCTGCCTTGGGGGTATCATTCCTCATTTTGGGAATTGTTGTCCACTTGGGTCACATAGTGAAATATTAGATCTACTAAGATCCAACCATCACATCTTGAATAGCCCACTTGATTTGCATCCTAGGTGTCCCGATCTACATGTCCACATCTCTTTTGACTCCATTAGCCCATCCATCAAGGCACTAGTCCACCTAGGGCAATTCGCACTCCTTGGGAGTTGTGTTATCTCCTAGATCCCATATGTGGGTATCTCTAATTTCACTTTAGATCCATAGATCTACTCATTACATACCCCTTAGTACCATTTGCACCCTTAACTTCACCTTGTGGGTCCCATTTGAGCCATTTCCATATCCCAAGGAAGTGGGCCCCACCTGTGTATTTCATGGTACTAGATCTTGTCATCTTATCTCATCATGTGGCCTAAATCTTTCATTGGTTGAAACATAAGTCATTCCCTAAGCCTCTTTCAACCACATTTAAACTTCTAGGTCCACCTAACCTTGCATTGGTTCCGTAACTTGTCTTTTACATCCCTAGGAACCTTTGTTTGGGTCCAAACATCTTTGATTGGTTATAGGGTCTCCCCCTAGGTCTTGATTCATCTTGATCTAAAGTGAAGAGTGCCTCGGTTGACGTGACTCCCAGCTTGCATTGGGCACTGTTATCACATATATAGTAGTCGGGTTACCATACATTATTTTTCTGATTCCAGTACACTATTCAGCCAGTTCCCTTACATTGAGATGCTGAGATGAGCATCTATATTGGATCACTATCAGATTTTGGACAGCAGTATGTATTCCCCATGCCATGACTGAGTCTCGGGACATTCAGAGAGATGACCGATGTAGCCATTATACCAGTTGTACAGAGCAGTCAGTAGTGCCCAAAGTTACAGCAGCAGTTTCAGAGGACAGATGATGGTTCAAATTGATGAGCATTCAGGTATATGACTCAGTAGGTATATCATTGTGTTATGGTTATATTGCTTTTATACTTATTCTTATAGCATGTCTTAGCACTTAGTGTCATGATCTGGCGATCATATAGATATGTGGACCTGGTTGATCTTATTATATATATTCTATTGTCCCTACTCAGACTTAGAAGTTCACTATTCATACTCATTGGTTTTACCCTCCTTAGGGAGAATAGAGGTGACCATTCCACCATACCTTGGCTTGCTAGTGTTGGCTCCATTATTCATTATCTTCATCCATCCATTGCCTACCTTTTAGTTTATCACCCTGACTTACTACTTGACTAGTGGCATGGAGGACTTTTCCCCACTGTAGCCTCTGTATTGGATGAGCTTCCCTGTTTACTGTGTCTCGGCTCTGAGTTGGTGACAAAACTTACCTTTGGTGAGTTGGATTGTAGGCCTAAATCATTCTGGTCGGTTGTCCCGATGTTTGGCATTGGCTCGAACTCCCCCTAGTCACTTGAGATGTTGTTAGATAAAACTGAAAGCTCATGTACTATTTATGGAAACTAATAAATTCGCCCATGGAAACTAAAAAGGGCAAGAGCGATGAACTGTTGAAAAATACTCCTTGAAGAGTATAAGAAAGGTCCAAAAAGCAATGATTCTTAAAAGCTATATCTAAACAATTGCTGACCTTATACATGTATAAAAACATGCCCTGGATGCAAGCTGCAACTAGTTGTGCTTATCAGCACACATGAGATCCAAAGGGTTATGTAGGTCAAAAAGGCCAAGAAATGAAATTGAATGATCCTAATGAACCTAGATCAACTTGATATAGACATGATGCCTAAGTTGAATAAGCACTCTCTAAACAACTTATCTATTTGTGAGACACCGCCATTCCCTGTGTTGTTGCTCATTCAGTGTATACTATGGTGTGTATTCCCTTTCCCATTGCCAAAGTGTCACAAAGTTAAGTCGGTCAAGTCAACCCTTAGTCTAGCCAGTTATTTTAGCCTTCACCCTTCACTAGCAAATTGATCACAGCTATGAAGTGAGTATGGTCTTGAAAGTCTGGTCTGAGTAATAATAATAATTAATGACATTATATATTTGGATTTAGATCGCCAGTAATGATTACTTTGTGTTATAATTGTTATTTGAATAAGTTGTAGAGCATGCATTAACCTTTGACACTTTGCAGCAGCTTCCGATGATATATTTGAGTTATATTTGGTCATGTTGACTTGGTCAAACCTAGTTTGACCAAGGTCAACCATAGGACATGAGATGGTTGGACCTTGTCATGATATGGATTGATGATATAGGGTCTATGTACATGTACATGATGATTCTATGCAGTAGCTACAGGGTTATGATGATGATTCATGGTTTACAGCATTATTTGATCATTTACAGATTATTATTATTTGACCTGTTCCGGTATATTGGATATATATTTTGATCATGCAGAGATTCAGATGGTGTATGAGTACACATCTTGGACAGATTTGGACCTTCTGAGTCCAATGAGACAGTTTGTTTTCAGTTCCGGGCACTTACAGTGATGATTGAGCCTCAGTAGGCTGTCCCAGTGCAGTTTTGGTCTGTCGGAGACCCTGTCAAAGCAGATGTGATTTTTATCTAGTTGACCTAGGGTGTTGTGCTTGGAGGGGGTGGTCTAGCCACTTGTTTTTACCATATTCCCCCCCTCCCGGACACATTGGTGCCCTCACCTTGACAGCGCAGGCACTCCAGGAGGCAGTTTGGGGCAGTTTCACGCTTCCCGAGGTATTTCAGGATTGGTAGAAATGGCTATTGAGGAATTCAATTTGGGATACTGAGGCAATGTCTTGGCATGGGATGATCAGTGATGATGGATTGATGTCTTCCACACCCCCTCCAGCAGTTTCAGCTTCATCAGCGCCCGCATCCATCACCTATGGCACTTTCTGATGATTTCTAAGGTCTTTTGAGCAAAGTTACAAATATCGGCCGCGAAATCGCGAGTTGCCGATAAATCGCGACATTTTCGCAGTGGCGATTTTTTAAGAGAAAATCGGGCACTAATATCGGGCCGATTTCCAGACGAAATATCGTCGATTTTTCAGTAAAAAATTGGGAAAAAGCGCCGTCGACTCGCAGTTTTTTGACAGGGTGAAAAAAAGTTCATTTTTTAACATTTTATGCCCGCGTTTAGGGCTCATTTGCTTATTTGGTCACTCGCTACAGAGGTCGAGAGGAGAGCCGGTGATTAGGGTGCAGCTGAAGGTAAGTAGATTTGTAAATGCTACATTTTTTTTTCATTTAAAATTCTGAATGCCTCCATCGTGTGCCTTTCTCCGCGCCCGGCTTCCACAGTCCTCGCCCAACCCACTCCACGGCGTCTCTCCGCGAGTCCGCGGCTTCCACATACGATGCCCTCCTTTGTCTGCTTGTCATTGCCTGCTTTATCCTCTTCTGTCAATTATAAATTTATAACGACCATGCTATTGCTGCCCTCGACAGCGGGGAGGATGCTGTGAGAGGCATTATACACTTGAAATTCTACTCAGATCTTATCCTTAAAGCTGCAAACGCACATCCTATTAAACAACAAATAAAATAATTCTTAAAGTTCTCCTGTTCGAATCCAATGCGGTGATTGATGCTACAGATCACGAAAATGAAAAGTAAAACGCAGAAAAACGATTTATCTCATATTTGGTCTTCATGGTGGCCATCCGACGTACTTGAGAGTGTTGAAGTCATAAAATTAACAATCATAAAATCTTAACCATGAAAATCGATTCAGAAACCCGTTATACGTAAGATTTACGATCTCTGATGCTGGAGATTACAAATTTTGGTGGCCTGATTTTTTGTCCTCATATTTTAAATTTTTTTGTGCACTGTTGTAATAACCAATTACACACGGCTGACCCATCACTTCCCAGTTCCCAGCCCACTGCAAATTCGCAAACCCCTGCACGGTGCACATTCCAGAATCCACACTCCCGGCTTCCACGAATCCAGTCTGCGGCTTCCACACAGTGTAGGTTTAAAAAATAAAAATATGCCTAATTCATATTAAATATACAGTGTTAAATTATATGAAATTTGCCCCTTATTGTAATAGGCATATTAAATATACAGTCTTAGTCTGTTGTCCTCTTAAATATACAATAACTTCACTAAGTCACATGGTTCGTGTCCATGTTTGAAATTTGCCATATAATTGAGCTACGAGAGAAGTCTGATATGGAGTATGTGTCTCTCATTGTGGGCCTGAAAAGGCAGTTTTTAAACTTTCTTCTTTAAATTATTAAAAATTTAAAAACAGATTGTAATTTTCCTGTAAATTGTTAAAAAAACATATTGCAGCATGTTATTTTTTTACTGTTTTGTTATTTAAATTTTAACTTATTTGTTATTTGCAATTTTGCAGTGTGCTAATTTTTTTTTTTGTTGCCCTAGGTTTACTTGAAGTTGAAACTTCATTTCTTCCATATACAAGATGTCGAAATTGGATGCATTTTGGGAATTTGGCACAGTGATTGATCCAGAAAATCGACAAACGCTCACTTGCAATTTATGTGGGAAAAGAATGGCGGGAGGGATAAGCAGGCTGAAATATCACATTGCACAAATATCGGGGCATGATGTGATTCCTTGTACCGCAGCAAACGAGGATCACATTGACAAGGCCAAAAAAGCAATTGAGGAAACTAAGCAAAAGAAACAATTCAAGGAGGCCGTGAGACATCAAATTGCCTCAAGATCCGGGTCCGGATGTGGAGTGGGGGCTAGTGGGACGAGTCCGGAAACCTTCTCCACGCAACAGTCCACAATGCCTTCACCTTTGACTGCATCACCAATGGGTGCCTTTGTGTCGAGATGCTCAGCTGGTGGACAACCTTCTGTAAAGTCCATGCTGAAATTAAAGGAGAAAAAAGATGCAGATACACTTGTGGGTCGATGCTTGCTATGGAGTGATATTCCATTTAACTTTGCCAATAACCCATTTTATATGTCCATGTTTGAGGCAGCTGCTGTTGTTGGGCCGGGGTATAAGCCCCCCACTTATGAGGAGTTGAGAGGGCCCATCCTCCAGAATGAAAAGGCCGAATGCACTTACAGGTTGGAGGATCTTCGAAAATCATGGGAGTTAACAGGATGCACAGTGATGTCAGACGGTTGGACTGATATGAAGGGTAGGACCCTTCTCAACTTTTTGGTTCATTGTCCAAGGGGCACTATGTTTTTGAAATCCGTGGATGCATCTGCACATGTCAAAGATGCGGGTTTACTATGTCGCTTGTTGGATGACTTCATCCAAGAGGTTGGCCCGCAGCATGTTGTCCAAGTCATAACAGACAACGCTGCGAACTATGTGTCTGCTGGTAGGATGCTTATGGACATGTATCCTTCACTATTCTGGACTCCTTGTGCGGCCCATTGCCTTGATTTGATGTTAGAGGATTTAGCCAAGATTGATTGGATCAAGGATACCATTGATTCAGCACGGGGCATCACAAAATTCATATACAATCATGCAGCGATGCTTAGCTTGATGAGAACTTTCACAGGTGACAGAGAGTTGGTGCGTCCTACCATCACACGCTTTGCCACTAGCTTTATTTCTCTCCAGTCCCTCTTGGATTCTATGTGGGACTTGCAGCAGATGTTCCTTTCACCTGAGTGGCGTGCTTTATCATTTAGCACTAGACCAGAGGGGCAAGCCATATGCAGGCTAGTGAATTTCCATCAGACCTTTTGGGATGACGTGAGGGAGGTTTGTGCCGTCACTGAACCTTTGGTGAGGGTTCTCCGCTTGGTTGATGGAGATAAGCCTGCAATGGGCTACTTGTATGAGGCCATGGATAGGGCCAAAGAGGTCATTCGTGCCTATTACGAGGACAAGGGAGATCGGGGGCAGGAGAGACAACAGATTATATGGGGGATGATTGATGCGCGATGGAACAACACACTCCATCGCCCCATTCATGCTGCAGAATTATACCTCAACCCTGCGTTTGGTTACTCCTGTGGCTTCAGATTTGATGGAGAGGTTATGGCTGGATTCTACGAGTGTGTCCATAGGATGGTGCCGTCTGCAGATGATTGTGCAGAGCTTTCCCAAGAGTTGGAAGTGTATAAGAGAGCCGCAGGATTACTTGGGTTTCATTTGACAGTACATGACAGGACCAACCTGATGCCAAGTAAGCTTCACCTTGTTTCAAATTTTCGTTTTCTTTTTCTAATTCTTTTTTTAAATTAAATTCTTTTTTCTTATGTTTCTTTAATTCGTTGTAGATACCTGGTGGGAAAACTATGGTGGTTGCGTACCTATTCTACAGAAGCTTGCCATTCGAGTGCTCAGCCAGACATGTAGCTCTTCCTGTTGCGAGCGCAACTGGAGTGTATTTGAAAAAGTACACTCCAAAAAGCGCAACAGGTTAGAGAATTTTCAAATTCATTAGAAAATATAAATTATTGAATTCTATTTTATAATTTTATCATTTATCATTATGCCCCTTTGCCTTCTAATTTATGCATTACAAATTGAAATTATTAACTTTATAATTTAATGTCTAATTCTATGATCCTCCTGCAAGTTGGATACTCCGCGCCTTAATGATTTGGTCTACGTCCACTACAATCTCAGGTTGTGGGTGAAGCAATTTCAGAGAAAAGTTGATGCAAAGGCCATTTCATTAGATCAGATCGACACCACTGCAGCTTGGAGGTCGGAGTGTGAGGAGCCTGCTATGGAGGTAGCCCCTGATTGGCTAGCGGATGATCATGATCATGATGATGTTGCAGAGGCTCTATATGAGGGTGATCCAGTTCCAGAGGAGTTTCACACTGAGTCTGGGAGTGTGCCACAGTTAGATCTAGAGCCACAGGCAGGGTTAGAGGGAGATAGACCCGATAGTAGCACTGCTACTAGTAGAGGAGTAGCTGTAGGACTACCTCCTCGAGCTCCTCCTTCTTCTTCAGGACACCAGGTTCAGCCACCTTGAGGTTCTAGAGGACATCATGATCCTTTTGCAGGGTCTTCTAGTTCTTCTAGAGGACGTCAGATACCAGTATGAGGCCCACAAGCCTCGAGGGCACCTAGTCCTAGAGGAAGGGCAAGGGCTGTTTCCACAGCGATTACCTTTTCTCGTAAAAGGGGTAGAGGGAATCCATAGTTTATTTACTTTATTTCACTGTAGATGACTCATGAGTCATGATGATGATCATGAGATACATTTGTTATAAGTTATAACTTATATTTTTGATGATTCAGACATTCAGTATTCACTATTCAGGAGTAGGACTAGGACATGATCCATTTTGATGTGTGATGTATCTCTAGACATCTTATATATCTTATATATCAGTTTTCTTTCCATATTCATGTGGCAATGTGTTTATTTGATGTTATTGTTGCTTTAGATGTTTAAAAAATTGAAAAAAAATGAATATTTTTGTGTTTTTTAAGTTTGCCGATTTTTGCCGATGTTCTGCCGAGATATCCCGAGACGATGTTTCTTGGACCCTGCCGATTTCCGCGCCGCGCCGATATTTGTAACTTTGCTTTTGAGGCCTACGAGTTGACCATAGAGGCACAATTTGGTATATTGATGACTATTTTATTATTATTGTGCTATGGGGATTGACCAAGGGTGGCTAAAATTACCCCTTGGACCCACCATAAGCTTCTTATTATTTTTTGTCATCATGATATGGTGGGATTCCCCTCTTCTAGGGCGATTTTGTCCACTTATGTTATATTTTATTAGTGATCCATGTATTTTATTGTTGAGCTCATCTCAACCATTGATTAGACATTTGTATCTTTTAATCTTAGCCACTCATTCAAAAAGTGGTTTGGATTTTGATGCCTCTCCTTCCTATTTAAAGGAGAGAGCTTCTCATCTTAAAGGGACTGGTGGCTCTGGATTATTGGAATAGAAAATTATTATTGCATCTATCTCTAGTGTTGTGGTGAATGTTTTTGGTGTTCGTTCGTTGGTTCTTCCTTTGCATTGAGTTATTGGAGATCTTGTTTTGCCATATCTTTTGTACCACGTTTTTTGCATCTATAGGTGGAGGCCGATTTGCTTTGAGGAGGAAGTATTGGTAGGGGAAGACTCTCCCTACTTCTTCTTTGGATCTCTTCGTTGGTAACAGGGAGTATTACTGTCCCAGGACCTTTTATTTCATGTTATCATTGCATTTTACTTGTATTTCCTCCATACTTGACCTCTCTGATTGAAATCGATTTTCCTTGGATTGACAAGTAGAGGAGGGTGCACTTGTGGGCTAGGGCATCAATTTGGCAAACAAAATCAACAATCTCTCATTTGATCTCTACGGGAATCTTCCTCAATATCAAGACATCTCTCTTCATCACTCAGGTATGATCTCAAGGTAATTTCTATCTCCATGATCTATCCACTTGTCTAAAATATTTCAAACCCTAATTAATCAAAACCCCCATTTTACATTTTTTCAGATTTACTAAAATCTAGTGGCTTCTTGGGTAAGAAATTTAAAACCCACCTCTATAGTATCCACGGCATCCCGGATCTATAGTTTGGTGAGGATTAGCCTCCATTTGACCCTCTTCCCAAGGCACTTAGCCTCTCCAAGCAAGGGCGCACTTCTTGGTTTGGGTGAGTTAACCTAGATCTAGTAAGTGGGTAGTTGAGATTCCACTTGATTCGTAATCTACACATCCAATAACCTACCCCCAGATTGTCACTTTTTTTATTTCTACCTTGTGGGCCCTATTCCATGTTTTAAGGGATTTAATCCCATTTTTGGACCACTTGGTATCTTAAAACTGAGATCTAGTAAGATCTAGCCATCGGATTGCCGTGAAATTGTAGATCCATACTCTCACTTGATCAACCTACTTGTATCTAAATTTTGGATGCCATTGGACTTGTCTTGATCCATTTATCACCATTTTTACCCTCCTTGGGCAAAGTCGCACCACCTTGGAGAATGGAGTTGGTCCACTTCTAGGACGTGGGTACTTGAGATTTTAGTGGATTTGGAACGGGCATAATTCAAAACCTAGGTCTAGTTGGTCACTTTATCAAATCTTGCCTTGGGGATAACATTCCTTGTTTTAAGGGATTGTGGTCCTGTTATCACATTTATAGTAGCCGGGCTACCATACATTATTTTTCTGATTCCAGTACACTATTCAACCAGTTCCCTTACATGTGAGATGCTGAGATGAGCATCTATATTGGATCACTATCAGATTGTGGACAGCAGTGTATATTCCCCATGCCATGACTGAGTCTCAGGACACTCAGAGAGATGACCGATGTAGCCATTATACCATTTGTACAGAGCAGTCAGTAGTGCCCAGAGTTGCAGTAGCAGTTTTAGAGGACAGATGATGGTACAGGTTGATGAGCAGTCAGGTATATGACTCAGCAGGTATATCATTGTGTCATGGTTATATTGCTTTTATATTTATTCTTATAGCATGTCTTAGCACTTAGTGTCATAATCTGGCGATCATATAGATATGTGGACTTGATTGATCTTATTATATATATTATATTGTCCCTACTCAGACTTAGAAGTTCACTATCCATACTCATTGGTTTTACCCTCCTTAGGGAGAATAGAGGTGATCATTCCACCATACCTTGGCTTGCTAGTGTCGGCTCCATCATTCATTGTCTTCATCCATCCATTGCCTACCTTTTAGTTTATCACCCTGACTTACTACTTGACTAGTGACATGGAGGATCTTTTCCCCACTGTAGCCTTTATATTGGATGAGCTTCCCTGTTTATTGTGTCTCGGATCTGAGTTGGTGACAAAAATTGCCTATGGCGAGTTGGAGTTCCTTGTGAATTCCCCCTAGTCACTAAAGTTGTGTTGGCTAAACCTGAAACTTTTAGTGCTGCCATGAATACAAAGTCTGGAAAGAATGAAATGCTATATCTTATATGAAAAGCCCATTCATGCAATGTGTTTCTAAACACACATGAATGAAAGGCATGCCAAATGAAAATGGCCATGAAAATAAAATGTTATATCTTTTGGAAATGTAAATACCTAGGTAAACAAGCTGTCCATGACACACCTAGAAGTGCTCAGGTAAACAAGTGCCTTAAAAACACACCTGCAGCAGAAAGCCTAAAATAAATGTAAATCTATGCAATGTGTTTGTAAACACACATAGACCAAGGCTATGGAAACTTCAGGCCCAAAAAGCAGTAGAACTTAAATGCTATATCAAAACAATTGCTGGCCTTATTTGTATTATGGATTGTGCGCATCTGTTAAAGGTGAATAAACCCTCTTTGAACAACTCATCCATTTGTGAGACATCGCCATTCCCTGTGTTGTTGCTCATTCAGTATATACTACGGTGTGTTTTCCCTCTCCCTTTACCAAAGTGTCACAAAGTTAAGTCAGTCAAGTCATCCCTTAGCCTAGCCAGTTATTTTAGCCTTCACCCTTCACTAGCAAATTGATCACAGCTAGGAAGTGAGTATGATCCTGAAAGTCTAACCTGAGTAATAATAATAATTAATGACATTATATATTTGGACTTAGATCGCCAGTAATGATTGCTTTGTGTTATAATTGTTATTTGAATAAATTGTAGAGCATGCATTAACCTTGGACACTTTGCAGCAGCTCCTAATGATGGTCTGAGTTATATTTGGTCATGTTGACTTGGTTAGACCAAAGTCAACCATTGGACATGAGATGGTTGGACCTTATGATGATATGGATAGATGATATATGGTCTATGTACATGTACATGATGATTCTATGCAGCAACTATAGGGTTATGATGATGATTCTTGGTTTACAGCAATGTTTGATCATTTACAGATTATTATTATTGGCCCTGTTCCGGTATATTGGATATATATTTTGATCATGCAGAGACTCATATGGTGTATGAGTACACATCTTGGATGGATTTGGACCTTCTGAGTCCAATGAGACAGTTTGTTTTCAGTTCCGGGCACTTACAGTGATGATTTTGCCTCAGTAGGCTGTCCTAGTGCAGTTTTGGTCTGTCGGAGGCCCTGTCAGAGTAGATGTGATATTTATCCGGTTGACCTAGGGCGTTGTACTTGGAGGGGGTGGTCCAGCCACTTGTTTTTACCATATTACCCCCCTCCCGGACACACTGGTGCCCTCACCTTGACAGCACAGGCACTCCAGGAGGTAGTTTGGGGCAGTTTCACGCTTCTCGAGGCATTTCAGGATTGGTAGAAATGGCTATTGAGGAAATCGATTTGGGCTACTGAGGCAATGTTATGGCATGGGATGATCAGTGTTGATAGATCAGGGTCTTCCACACCTCCTCCAACAGTTTCAGCTTCATCGGGGCCCGCATCCATCACTTATGGCACTTTCTGAGGATTTCTGAGGTCTTTTTGAGGCCTACGATTTGACCATGGAGGCACGATTTGGTACATGGGTGATTATTTTATGATTATTGTGCTATGGGGATTGACCAAGGAGGGATAAAATTACCCCTTGGACCCACCATAAGCATCTTATTATATTTTGTCATCATGATTTGGTGGGATTCCCCTCTTCTAGGGTGATTTTGTCCACTCACATAATATTTTATTAGTGATCCATGTATTTTATTGTTGAGCTCATCTCAACCATTGATTAGACATTTGTATCTTTTAATCTTAGCCACTCATTCAAAAAGTGGTTAGGGTTTTGGTGCCTCTCCTTCCTATTTAAAGGAGAGAGCCTCTCATTGTAAAGGGGACTTGTGGCTCTGGATTATTGGAATAGAAAATTATTATTGCATCTATCTCCAGTATTGTGGTGAATGTTTTTGGTGTTCGTTCGTTGGTTCTTCCTTTGCACTGAGTTATTGGAGATCTTGTTTGCCATATCTTTTGTACCACATTTTTTGCATCTACATGTGGAGGCCGATTTGCTTTGAGGAGGAAGTATTGGTAGGGGAAGACTCTCCCTACTTCTTCTTTGGATCTCTTCGTTGGTAACAGGGAGTATTACTGTCGGAGGACCTTCTATTCTATGTTATCATTGCATTTTACTTGTATTTCCTCCATACTTGACCTCTCTGATTGAAATCGATTTTCCTTGGATTGACAGGTAGAGGAGGGCGCACTTGTGGGCTAGGGCATCAATTTGGCAAGCAAAATCAACAATCTCTCATTTGATCTCTGTGGGAATCTTCCTCAACATCAAGGCATCTCATTCACATTACTTAGGTATGATCTCAAGGTAAGTTCTATCTCCATGATCTATCCACTTGTCTAAAATATTAAAAACCCTAATTAATCAAAACCCCCATTTTTACATTTTTTCAGATCTACTTAGATCTAGTGGGTTGTTGGACATAATATTGAAAACCCACCTCTATAGCATCCACGGCATCCCGGATCTATAGTTTGGTGAGGATTGGCTTCCGTTTGACCCCCTTCCCAAGCCAACTTAGCTCTCCCAAAGCAAGGCGCACTTCTTGGTGGTAGTGAGTTGACCTAGATCTACGTGGTGGGTAGTGTTATCACACCATAGTAGCAGGGCTACTATTCTTGTACAGCATATATCTGCACATTCTAGAGCTTCCTTTATTCCAGAGCATGGCTATATATATTTTGGATCACTCATGATCAGAGCAGTACATTATTCAGATTTTATGACCTTGTGTCAAGGCTGAGCCTTGAGAGTTCAGATTTGATGACTGATGTGACCACTTATCCCATTACAGTTTCAGTTCAGTGCCTAGAGATGTATTTCAGCAGTGTTTCAGATGATGCATGATGATTATTATTATGATGATGTTGTATGATCTATGGATATGTTCTCACTGACTGTGGATTATTATCTTGTTGATTTAGTCATGATCATAGCATGTGCTTGGTATATTATTCCTGATGTGGCAAACTATTTAAAATGAACTGTAAATCATAAAATGGACATGTTGTCACACAACTTGTAGTTGCCCCTAGTGGTATCCCATCCGGGACGGTAGAGGAGTTAGGCAACTAAAGAGGTGACCTAAGAGATGCCACGGTTCCCAATGCAATGCGGGAGTCACGTCAACCGAGGCACTCTTCGCTTTAGGTCAAGGTGTAACTAGACCAAGGGGGAGACCCTATACCCCAATCACAGTTGATTGGACCCAAGCAAAGGTTTCAAAGGGTGGATAAATGATGAGTTACGGAAACCAATGCAAGGCTAAGTGGACCTAATGTTTAAGGTATGGTTGAAGGTGGTATAATGGATAGTTAGTGTTTCAACCTATGTATGGTTTAGGCCACATGTTGGGGTATGATTACTAGGTATAGTACCATGTGTTTGCACAAGTGGGTCTAGTTTCTTGGGAAGTGTGAAATGGTTCTAGATGGACCCACAAGGTGAAGTTAGGTGTGAGGAAGGTACTACAGGTTAGATCTAGGCTAGATCTATAAGTTGGAGTTGGTTCTAGGATTACCCATGTACTAGATCTAGGGTTTGACACTAATCCCAAGAAGTGCGCCTTGCTTGGAGAAGGACTAGTGCCTTGTTGGATGGGCTAATGGAGTCAAGAAAGATGTCAAAGTGTAGATCGGGACACCTAGAAGCCAAGTCAAGTGAAATGGATGTAATCAAATGGTTAGGTCTTACTAGATCTAGTTTTTTTTGAATGATGACCAAAAGTGGACCACAATTCCTTAAAACAAGGAATGCAATCCCCAAGGTAGATCGGGGCAAAAGGATAGTCTAGACCTAGGTTTCAAGGCATGGGCATTCCAAATCTACGAAAATCTCCAACACCCACTTCCTAGAAGTGGTCCAACTCAAAACTTCCAAGGGGTGCGACTTTCTCAAGGAGAGGCAAAAAGTGGGTTTGGTGGACCATGCCAAGTCCAATGGCCACCAAAGTGTAGATCCGGGGTACTAGTACCCCGATCTATGTTCCTTCAAAGTTTCAAATGAATCCAATGGGTAGATCTTGGTAGATCTAGGTTTTAAGGTGCCAAGAAGGTAAAAAGGGGGTTTCAACCCCTCAAAACATGGAGAGATGTCCACAAGGTAGTTTTCACCAAAGTAAGGATATGGGTATGTGTTATCAAGTGTCTAGTTGTCAAATCAAGCGGGATCTCATATACCCATGTGCTAGATCTAGCCCAACAAGCCTCTCTCAAGGAAGTGCGCTTTAGGTCAAGGAGAGCTTTTTGTCTTAGAAAATGGGTCAATTCTTAGCCAATCACCACCAAACTATAGATCCAACTAGGGGTGGATGCTATAGAGGTGGGTTTTCAATATCTTTTCAAATTGAGGGCTAGATCTAAGTAGATCTAAGAAATACCAAAAACAAGGGTTTTAATTTGATTAGGGTTTTTGTGATCTAGAAATTATGGAAGATTCAAGGAAGAGAAGATCATACCTCTTGGGACATACCTGGATGAAGAGATGAATGCTAGTTGAGACGAGGATTACTTTGCCAAAGATCAAATGGAGAATTGTTGAAGCCCTCTTGCCAAATCGATTTTTCCAAGCCACATGTGATTCCTTCTAACCTGTCAAGCCAAGGAGCAAAGCATCAATTAGTTTAACAAATTGAAGGTAGATGCAAGCAAGAGAGAGAAAAACATAGAATAGTTGACACAAAGGCAAAACCACTCCCTGTCAAACCCAAAACGACTTCTTCCAAGCTTGAAGGGCAAGCCTCCCCACCAATTCGCACTTGTCAAAGTCGCCCTCTCAACCTGCAAATAAAGTATGGCAAATACGCAAGATAGCTACAATAGATCCTCCAGTGCAATGGACAATAGCATTTACAATCGAAACAACCAACATCCACTCCAATCCAAGCATATACTCCAAAAGATAGAAATTTTATTCCAAGAGCCAAGAGCCAAAAATCTCTAGATGAATTTTACAATGAGGGGGTCTCCTCCTTATATAGGATAATAAAGACCAAAACCCTAGATATCAAAACCACTTTTTGAAATGAGTGGTTGAGATTAAAAGATCTCACAACATAATCAATGGCTAAGATGAATCCATAACATAATATCACATGGATCACTCAACATAACAATAGCGCCCTCACTAAATGGTACAATAGAGGGTGACGTCATCCCACAAGAGGGGTATAAAGTACAATAATCCACCTCATGATGACTAGGACATGATAAAATAAGCACATGGTGGGGCTAGGAGGTATAAATCCTTGCTAGCTCACCCCAAGGCACAATGAAATAATAAAAATATGTCCAATATAATAATAATGACCAAAACTGTCCTCAGAATCCATGACAGTCGAGCAGTAAATGTCCTCCTGTGATCAATCTGGAGATACCCACATGGTGAAAAATGACTGGAAGATAGTGAGATCAACCTGGAAGACCTCTGTGAAAACCAAATGCCAAAACCTTGCCTCAATTGCCCAAATCGATTTCCTCAGTGACCACTTTATCCCATTTTTTAACTGCCTCGGGAACTGTGAAAGTGCCAAAACTGCCTCCTAGGGTGCTAGCGCTGTCCATCTGAGCCCACCAGGCTCTCCGGGAGGGGGGATAAATGGTAATAACAAGTGGCTGGACCACCCCCTCCATCATCAGCGCCCTAGGTGAACTGGCCTCTCGGGGCCCCTGCTGCTCAGGCTGGGAAATCAGCCCCAAATCTGGTCAACAAGTGTAAAACTGCATCAATCACTGTCAGAAGTGCCCGGAACTGAAAGATAAGTGTCTCAATGGATCCAGAAGACCCAAATCCACTAGGAATGAGTACTCATACACCCTGGGTTGCCCTAATGGGCCAGCTGTAGGGTCCACCATATATGGACAATGTATAATCTGCTGATCTGTAATAATAATAACCTGCTGAACTGGATCGAACATCATCTGTATCATATGTCCATCATATGATATCATCATCAAACATGTGGGACCATAAATCATCACCAATAATCATCATACATGGTCCACATCATCACGGATCCCAAGAATATATATAATCAAGGATAAATCACATCAGTAGACTAAGACAATGCTTCTTTAATCACTTCATAGCTAAGCTCAAAGTATAAATTCCATTCAGTGGCATTAATTAAGTTAACATATTCCGTGATAATATAAAATTACTTGCACCCTAGTTCAAATGACAAACTTACCCATTGGACATGGTCAAACTGCTAGTGAAGGATGAAGGCTAGGAGCAAGGTTGGGTCAAGGATTTGACTTGTCTAACTTAACTCAAAAATACTTTGGACTGGGAGAAGGGGGAAGCTACAAACTCTGTGCTGGACAAAAGAACACGGGGGATGGCTGTGCCTCACAAATGGATAAGTTGTTTAGAGAGTGCTTATTCAACTTAGGCATCATGTCTACATCAAGTTGATCCAAGTTCATTAGGATCATTCAATTTATTTCCATGGCCTTTTTGGCCTACATAACCCTTCGGATTTCAGATGTGCTGAGAAGCACAACTAATTGCAGCTTGCATCCAGGGCATGTTTTTTTATATATTCACAAGGTCAGCAATTGTTTAGATATAGCTTTTAAGAACTATTGCTTTTTGGACCTTTCTTATACTCTTCGAGGAGTATTTTTAGCTTTTCATTGCTCTTGCCCTTTTTTGTTTCCATGGGCGAATTTATTTAGTTTCCACAGGTAGAACATGAGCTTTCAGTTTTAGCCAACAACATCTCAAGTGACTAGGGGGAGTTCGAGCCAATGCCAAACATCGGGACAACCGACCAGAATGATTTAGGCCTACAATCCAACTCACCAAAGGCAAGTTCTGTCACCAACTTAGCGCCGAGACACTAGATAAACAGGGATGTGGTCCAAACACAGAGGTAGAAAAATAGGGAAGTCCTCAGTATCAGAAAGTCAAATGAGACAAGTCAGGGTTTAAAGTCAAACAGGAAGGTCATGTATGGATGGAGATAAGTGAGTATGGAGCCCACACTAGCAGACAACTGGTGTCGGGAAAGACCATGTCTATGTAAGGTGAAATACCAGTAAGTTTTGTTAGATGACCTAAAAGTGCAAGCAATTGTCCATTTTAAGGTTTACAGTTCATTTTAAATAGTTTGCCACATCAGGAATAATATACCAAGCACATGCTATAATCATGACTAAATCAACAAGCTAATAATCCACTGTCAGTGAGAACATATCCATAGATCATACAACATCATCATAATAGCAATCATCATGCATCATCTGAAACACTGCTGAAGTACATCTCTAGGCACTGAACTGAAACTGTAATGGGATAAGTGGTCACATCAGTCATCCAATCTGAACTCTCAAGGCTCAGCCTTGACACAAGGTCATATACAAATCTGAATAATATACTGCTCTGATCATGAGTGATCCATAATATATAGCCATGCTCTGGAATAAATGAAGCTCTGGAGTGTGCAGATATCTGCTGTACAAGAATAGTAGCCCTGCTACTATGGTGTGATAACAGGACAATTGCTTGCACTTTTAGGTCATTTAACAAAACTTACTGGTTTTTCACCTTACATAGACATGGTCTTTCCCCGACACCAGTTGTCTGCTAGTGTAGGCTCCATATTCACTTGTCTCCATCCATACATGACCTTCCTGTTTGACTTTAAACCCTGACTTGTCTCATTTGACTTTCTGATACTGAGGACTTCCCCATTTTTCTACCTCTGTGTTTGGACCGCATCCCTGTTTATTCAGTGTCTCGGCTCTGCGTTGGTGACAGAACTTGCCTTTGGTGAGTTGGATTGTAGGCCTAAATCATTCTGGTCGGTTGTCCCGATGTTTGGCATTGGCTCGAACTCCCCCTAGTCACTTGAGATGTTGTTGGCTAAAACTGAAAGCTCATGTTCTACCTGTGGAAACTAAATAAATTCGCCCATGGAAACAAAAAGGGCAAGAGCAATGAAAAGCTAAAAATACTCCTCGAAGAGTATAAGAAAGGTCCAAAAAGCAATGGTTCTTAAAAGCTATATCTAAACAATTGCTGACCTTGTATAAATATATGAAAAACATGCCCTGGATGCAAGCTGCAACTAGTTGTGCTTCTACGCACATCTGAAATCCGAAGGGTTATGTAGGCCAAAAGGGCCATGGAAATAAAATTGAATGATCCTAATGAACCTGGATCAACTTGATGTAGACATGATGCCTAAGTTGAATAAGCACTCTCTAAACAACTTATCCATTTGTGAGGCACAGCCATCGCCCGTGTTCTTTTGTCCAGCACAGAGTTTGTAGCTTCCCCCTTCTCCCAGTCCAAAGTATTTTTGAGTTAAGTTAGACAAGTCAAACCCTTGGCCCAACCTTGCTCCTAGCCTTCATCCTTCACTAGCAATTTGACCATGTCCAATGGGTGAGTTTGTCATTTGAACTATTGTGCAAGTAATTTTATATAACCACGGAATATGTTAACTTGATTAATGCCACTGAGTGGAATTTATACTTTGAGCTTAGCTGTGAGAATGATTAGAGAAGCATTGTCTTAGTCTACTGATGTGATTTATCCTTGATTATATATTCTTGGGATCCGTGATGATGTGGACCATGTATGGATGATTATTGATGATGATTGATGGGCCCACATGTTTGATGATGATATCATATGATGGACATATGATGCAGATGATGTTTGATCCAGTTCAGCAGGTTTATTATTATTTCAGATCAGCAGATTATACATTGTCCATATATGGTGGACCCTACAGCTGGCCCATTAGGGCAACCCAGGGTGTATGAGTACACATTCCTAGTGGATTTGGGTCTTCTGGATCCATTGAGACACTTATCTTTCAGTTCCGGGCACTTCTGACAGTGATTGATGCAGTTTTACACTTGTTGACCAGATTTGGGGCTGATTTCCCAGCCTGAGCAGCAGGGGCCCCGAGAGGCCAGTTCACCTAGGGAACTGATGATGGAGGGGGTGGTCCAGCCACTTGTTTTTACCATTTACCCCCCCTTCCGGAGAGCCTGGTGGGCTCAGATGGACAGCGCTAGCACCCTAGGAGGCAGTTTTGGCACTTTCACAGTTCCCGAGGCAGTTAAAAAATGGGATAAAGTGGTCACTGAGGAAATCGATTTGGGCAATTGAGGCAAGGTTTTGGCATTTGGTCTCCACAGAGGTCTTCCAGGGTGGCATCACTATCTTCCAGTCAGTTTTCACCATGTGGGTATGCCCGGATTGATCACAGGAGGACATTTACTGCTTGACTGTCATGGATTCTGAGGACAGTTTTGGTCATTTTTATTATATTGGACATATTTTATTATTTTATTGTGCCTTGGGGATGAGCTAGTAAGGATTAATACCTCCTAGCCCCACCATGAGCTTATTTTATCATGTCCTAGTCATCATGAGGTGGATTATTGTACTTTTTACCCCTCTAGTGGGATGACGTCACCCTCCATTGTACCATTTAGTGAGGGCGCTTTTGTTATTTTGAGTGATCCATGTGATATATTGTTATGGGTCATCTTAGCCATTGATTGTATGATGAGATCTTATAATCTCAACCACTCATTTGATGTAGTATTATGAAGTGGTATAGGGTTTTGGTCTTTATTATCCTATATAAGGAGGAGACCCCCCATTGTAAAGCTCACCTTTGGAGCTCTGGAATATTGGAATAAAAGATTTTTTGTGGAGCACATCTCTCTTGAATTGTGGATTCTCTTGCATATTGAATATACAGTATCTCTTCTATGTATCATTGTGGATTTTGGTGCTTTTGCTAACCTTTTGACAGGAAAGTCGAATTGGAGAGAGGAGGGCGACTTCATGAGGGTTATTGTTGGAGGGATCCACATATTCTCTCTTGGGTTGATCTTGTGACAGGGAGTATCATTATTGTATCTTCGTGACATAGTTGATGCTTTCTATTACATCTTTCTACCATTTTCATAATCATCTTGCTTGACTTGTTTCTTTGATCTTGTCTTGTAGGAGGAGGACGATTTGGCTATCTTGGAGAAGGGCGATTTGGTTGGAGCACTTGGATCTCACTCTTGAATATACACATAGGAGAATGCTATCAACTTGCAAGGTGGCCATAAGCAATTGAGGTAAGATCTACAAGGTATGTGCCTCTTTCATCCATTCTATCTTCATTGGTCATAAAACCCTAATTAAATCAAAACCCCAATTTTGGTATTTATTAGATCTA
Source organism: Larix kaempferi (assembly GCA_027924585.1). Taxonomy (NCBI): domain Eukaryota; kingdom Viridiplantae; phylum Streptophyta; class Pinopsida; order Pinales; family Pinaceae; genus Larix; species Larix kaempferi. The sequence goes on from BSBM01000040.1 coordinate 1,076,564, forward strand.
CTTAGATCTAGCCTTGTAATTGAAAAGATATTGAAAACCCACCTCTATAAGATCCACCCCTAGTTGGATCTATAGTTTGGTGGTGATTGGCTAAAAATTGACACACTATTCAATGCAAAAAGCCTTCTTGAACCTAAATCGATTTTCCTAAGAGAAGCTTGTTGGGTTAGATCTAGCACATGGGTAGGTGAGATCCCACTTGATTTGACATCTAGACATTTGATAACCTATACCCATATCTTTACTTTGGTGAAAACTACCTTGGGGACATCTCTCCATGTTTTAAGGGGTTGAAACCCCCTTTTGACCTTCTTGACATCTTAAAACTTAGATCTACTAAGATCTAGCCATTGGATTCACTTGAAACTTTGAAGGAACATAGATCGGGGAACTAACATCCCGGATCTACAGTTTGGTGGCCATTGGACTTGATTTGGTCCACCAAAACCCATTTTTGGACCCTCCTTGAGCAAATCGCACCCCCTTGATTTTTTGAGTTGGTCCACTTCTAGCAAGTGGGTGTTGGAGATTTTCGTGGAATTGGAATGCCCATGCCTTGAAACCTAGGTCTATACTGTCCTTTCGTCAAGATCCGCCTTGGGGATTGCATTCCTTGTTTTAAGGGATTGTGGTCCACTTTTAAAAAACCTAGATCTAGTAAGATCCAACCATTGGATCTCATCCAATCCACTTGACTTGGCTTCTAGGTGTCCCGATCTATAATTTGACACACTTTTTGACCCCATTAGCCCACTTAACAAGGCACTAGTCCATCACCAAGCAAGTCGCACTCCTTGGGATTAGTGTCAAATCCTAGATCTAGCACATGGGTATCCTTGAAATCAACTTCAACTCATAGATCTAGTCTACAGATAACCTATAGTACCTACCTCACATCTAACTTCACCTTGTGGGCCTACCTAGAATCACTTCACACTTCCCAAGAAAACTAGACCCACTTGTATAAACACATGGTACTATACTTTGTCATCATACCCCATCATGTGGCCTAGATCATGCATAGGTTGAAACGTTAATAGTCTCTTACACTTCCCTCAACCATACCTTAAACCTTAGGTCCACTTAGCCTTGCATTGGTTTCCGTAACTCATTACTTACCCACACTTAGAAACCTTTGTTTGGATCCAATCAACTGTGATTGGGGCATAGGGTCTCCCCCTTGGTCTAGTTATACATTGACCTAAAGCGAAGAGTGCCTCGGTTGACGTGACTCCCACCTGCATTGGGAACCGTGGCATCTCTTGGGTCACCTCTTTAGTTGCCTAGCTCCTCTACCGTCCCGGATGGGATACCTCTAGGGGCAACTACAAGTTGTGTGATAACAGGTAGTTGAGATCCCGCTTGATCCTTAACCTACACATCAAATAACCTACCCCCAGATTGTCATTTTCTTGATTTTCACCTTGTGGGCCCTATTCCACATTTTAAGGGATTTAATCCCCATTTTTGGACCACTTGGTACATTCAAACTCAGATCTAGTAAGATCTAACCGTCGGATTGCCGTAAAATTATAGATCCACACTCCTACTTGACTAACCTACCCGGATCTAAAGTTTGGATGCCATCGGACTAGTCTTGACCCACCTAACCCACATTTTTAGCCTCCTTGGGTAAAGTCGCACCACCTTGGAGAAGTGAGTTGACTCACTTCTAGGACGTGGGTACTTGAGATTCTTGCGGATTTGGAACGGGAATAATTCAAAACCTAGGTCTAGTGTGTCACTTCGTCAAATCTTGCCTTGGGGATAGCATTCCTTGTTTTAAGGGATTGTGGTCCACTTGGGTCAAACCTAGATCTAGACCTATTCATCCATCAAGACTTCAAATGCCCACTTGTCCCATGTACTAGGAGTCCTTAACCACAAGTCAACCCTATTTTGACTCCATTATCCCAATTCCCAAGGCACTGGTTTCTCTCCAAGTCAATTCGACTTTCCTAGATTGTTCGATTAACTTGTGGTTTGACCTTAGTTCGGTGAACTAACCCCTTGATGACATCATGTATCTTGGTCAAGCTGGTCATGTGTACTAGTTAGCCCCAATTCAACCCTTAAACTACCCTGCATTGGACATGGTTCCCAAGGCAGTGGATTTTCCAACATTGAACTAGTACTCTAATCCTAGATCTCGTTTCAAACATTGTAAGTCACTCTCACATCAACTATGGACCGAAGCTATACCCATTGAACCCCTCACTTGGCTTGTGACTTCATCCTAAGGTCTAGGATAAACCATACACCTAACTTCACTTAGAAATACCCTGATTTGGTGTCTTGGTTTTGATCTCTCCTGTCGGGAGTAGATCGGGTCTCCCCCTTTGTTGTCTGGGCTAGATAACATAAAGTGAAGGTTGCCTCGACTGGCGTGACAACCATATATTGGAGGTCGAGGTGATCGTGGTTGCACCTTTTGAGTTGCCCTTCCCTATTGCCATCCATGACTGGATACACCCATAGGGGTAACTACTGTTTAGGTGAAAACAGGTCCACTTAAGTCAAACCTTGAATCTTTAGATCTAGACTTATTCATCCATCAAACCTTTAATTGCCCACTTCCCTTATGCAATAGGAGTCATCAACCACAAGTTAACTTCACTTTGACTCCATTAATCCCAATTCCTAAGGCACCAATCTCTCTCCAAGTCAATTCGACTTTCCTAGATTGTTGGATTAATTTGTGATTTGATCCTTGTGTGGTGGACTAAACCCTTTGATGTCATCATATATCATGATCAAGCTTGTCACTTGTACTAGTTAGCCCCAATTCAACCCCTAAACTACCATGCATTGGACACGATTCCCAAGGCAGTGGATTTTCTCACATTGAACTAGTACTTTAATCCTGGATCTCATTTCAAATATTATAAGTCACTCTCACATCAACAATGAACCAAAGCTATACTCATTGAACCCCTCACTTGTCTTGTGACTTCATCCTTAGGTCTAGGATAAACCATACACCTTACTTCACTTAGAGTTAACTTGATTTGGTGTCTTGGTTTTGATCTCTCCTGTCGGGAGTAGATCGGGTCTCCCCCTTTGTTGTCTGGGCTAGATAACATAAAGCAAAGGTTGCCTCGACTGGCGTGACAACCATCTATTGGAGGTCGAGGTGATCGTGGTTGCACCTTTTGAGTTGCCCTTCCCTGTTGCCATCCATGAATGGATACATCCATAGGGGTAACTACAGTTTAGGTGATAACAGGAACCGTGGCATCTCTTGGGTCACCTCTTTAGTTTTCCATCTCCTCTACCATCCCAGATGGGATACTACTAGGGACAACTACAAGTTGTGTGATAACAAGACTCTAATAATCCTCTAAGGCTTAACCACCACTTTGGGCATTCCAGCTTTGAAGGTGCAGGAGAAAAACTCATCGATTATACTCGACTAAAAGCAAAGCATAATTGACAAGGGAAAAAACTCCATGGAATACCTTCTTTGGTTGTTAAGTCCTAGGGAACCGAGTCACTCAACGACCACCATGCTAGCACACTTTATTACAAACACCGTGGGGCATGGTCATGCGCTACAAAAATTAAAAAGGGGCCCTGGACAGGCCAAACTTGGAATTTTTGAACTTTGATAAGCACAAATAATTGTGTAACATTGGCGGCTCTCTGAAGTCCAACTAAAGTGCAACTTTAGGTGGTAACACCACCTATCCTTTTCCAGTTGTCGGCATGTTGTTTATAAATGTCCTTTTCTTTTGACAACCTCTCAAGGATTTCCAAAAATGCTACTCTTTTTTTAAGCTTTTCTACATTTATCTTGACTTCATCATCATAAGAGGGATTTATATCAAACTCCTCTGTTGAAATTTCATTTGCAATGGACAATTAATTGCAAATCTAAAACTTGACTTCCTTCTAAGAAGTTTTCGTGCACTTAACCCTACAATTTTCATCCTTTAGGACTGCTATAAATTAATGTCTAATGCACCCTACAATTTTCAGCCTTTAGGACTGCTGTAAAATAATGTCTAAAACAATAGCAGAATAATCACAGTAATTCACTTCTAATAGCCCCAAAACTCATCACAACAATTCAAGGAAAAAGGATACCAATCATTCCAATGAGTTTCCAACCCTCTTAGGGTTGCTTCAACCATGCAGAGGAAGGAAACTAGGGCTGCTACAGGTAGCAATGAGTTTCCAACCCTCTTAGGGTTGCTTCAACCATGCAGAGGAAGGAAACTAGGGCTGCTACAGGTACTACTGCTGGTCTGATTCACAGTGCCCATTTCATCGCTGCTGATTACTTCACATAGGGCTTTTCTTGCCTAGATATGTCCATACTACTGATTCAAGGTCTTTTACCCTTGATCCTTCAAAATACTACCCATGATTAGTTCATTGATGTTGCTGTGGACCCAACAATGCTTAGGATCATCCCAGAACTTGTGTAGGTGAATGACATGCCATTTGCAGCTCCAAAAATGAGCCCAAACTTCCCTCTTCATTGTTGTAGGTGATTGTGGCTGTCGTACCAGTTATCACACCATAGTAGCAGGGCTACTATTCTTGTCTAGCAGATATCTGCACATTCCAGAGCTTCCATTATTCAGAGCTTGGCTATGATGAGTGTATATCTTGAGATCAGTCATGATCAGAGCAGTATATTATTCAGACTTATGTTAGACCTTGTGTCAAGGCTGAGCCTTGAGAGTTCAAATTTGATGACTGATGTGACCCTTTATCCCATACAGTTTCAGTTCAGTGCTTAGAGATGTATTGCAGCAGTGTTTCAGATGATATATGATGATTATTCTTCTGATGATGTTGTATGACCTATGGATGTTTTATCATTGACTGTGGTTTATTATCTTGTTGATTTAGTCATGTTCACAGCATCTGCTTGGTATATTATTCATGATGTGGCAAACTATTTAAAATGAACTCTAAGTTATAAAATGGACATTTACTTGCACATTTAGGTTGTTTGACAAAACTCACTAGTTTACCACCTTACATAGATATGGTCTTTCCTGACACCAGTTGTCGGCTAGTTTAGGCTCCATATTCACTTGACTCCATCCATACATGACTCTCCCTATTTGACTTTAAACCTTGACCTGTCTCATTTGACTTTCTGATACTGAGGACTTCCCCATTTTCTACCTCTGTGTTTAGACCGCATCCCTATATGTTCAGTGTCTCTGCTCTAAGTTGGTGACAAAACTTACCTTTGGTGAGTTGGATTGTAGGCCTAAATCATTCTGGTCGGTTGTCCCAATGTTTGGCATTGGCTCGAACTCCCCCTAGTCACTTGAGATGTTGTTGGCTAAAACTGAAAGCTCATGTACTACTTATGGAAACTTATAAATTCGCCCATGGAAACTAAAAAGGGTTAAGAGAGATGAACTGCTAAAAATACTCCTCGAAGAGTATATGAAAGGTCCAAAAAGCAATGGTTCTTAAAAGCTATATCTAAACGATTGATGACCTTATATGTATATGGAAACATGCCCTAGATGCAAGCTGCAACTAGTTGTGCTTATCAACACACCTGAGATCCGAAGGGTTATGTAGGCCAAAAAGGCCATGAAATGAAATTGAATGATCCTAATGAACTTGGATCAACTTGATGTAGACATGATACCTAAGTTGAATAAGCACTCTCTAAACAACTTATCCATTTGTGAGGCATAACCATTCCCCATGTTATTTTGTCCAGCACAGAGTTTGTAGCTTTCCCCTTCTCCCAGTCCAAAGTATTTTTGAGTTGAGTTAGACAAGTCAACCCCTTGGCCCAACCTTGTTCCTAGCCTTCATCCTTCACTAGCAGTTTGACCATGTCCAATGGGTAAGTTTGTCATTTAAACTATTGTGCAAGTAATTTCATATAACAAAGGAATATGCTAACTTGATTAATGCCACTGAATGGATGTTATACTTTGAGCTAAGCTGTGAGAATGATTAGAAGAACATGTCTTAGTCTACTGATGTGATTTTTCCTTGGTTATATATGGACCTAGTCAAACTTAGTTTGACTATGGTCATTTCTTGGAATCCGTGATGATGTGGGCCACATATGCTTATAGATGATGATTGTTGGACCCACATACTCTTGATGATGATGCCATATGATGGATATAGGATGTAGATGATGATTGATGCAGTTCAGCAGTTTTATTTATTACTTCAGATCATCAGATTATACACTGTTCATATATGGTGGACCCTACATCTGGCCCATTAGGGCAACCCATGGTGTATGAGTACACATTCCTAGTGGATTTGGGTCTTCTGGATCCAATGAGACACTTATCTTTCAGTTCCGGGCACTTCTTACAGTGATTGATGCAGTTTTACACTTGTTGGCTAGATTTGGGGCTGATTTCCCAGCCTGAGCAGTAGGGGCCATGAGAGGCCAATTCACCTAGGGCGCTGTATGAGGAGGGGGTGGTCCAACCACTTGTTTTTACCATTTACCCCCCCTTCTGGAGAGTCTGGTGGGCTCAGTTGGACAGCGCAGATGCCCTAGGAGGCAGTTTTGGCACTTTCACAATTACCGAGGCAGTTAAAAAATGGGATAAAGTGGTCACTGAGGAATTCAATTTGGGCAATTGGGGCAAGGCTTTGGCATTTGGTTTTCACAAAGATCTTCCAGGGTGATCCCACTATCTTCCAGCCAATTTTCACCATGTGGGTAGGCCCACAGCGATCACATGAGATCTTTTACTGCTTGTCTGTCACAGATTTTGAGGACAGATTTGATCATTTATATTATATTGGACATATTTTATTATTTTATTATGCCTTGGGGATGAGCTAGTAAGGATTGATGCCTCCTAGCCCCACCATGTGCTTCTTATGTTATGTCCTAGTCATTATGTGGTGGATTTTTGTACTTTTACCCCTTTAGTGGATGATGTCATCCTCACTTTGTACCATTTAGTTAGGGCGTCATCATTATATTGGGTGATCCATGTGATATATTGTTATGATTCATTACTAGCCATTGATCATGTATTGAGATCTTTTAATCTCAACCACTCATTTGATGTAGTATTGTAGAGTGGTGTAGGGTTTTGGTCTTTATTATCCTATATAAAGAGGAGACCCCCTATTGTATAGCTCACCTTTGGAGCTCTGGAATATTGGAATAGAACACTTCTTTGTGGAGCATATCTCTCTTGTCTTGTGGATTCTCTTGCATCTTGAGTATACAGTATCTCTTCTATGTATCATTGTGGATTTTGTTGCTTCTACTAGTTTTCTTGCAGGAAAGTCGAATTGGTGGAGAGGAGGGCGATTTCTTGAGGGTTATTGTTGGAGGGATCCACATATTCTCTCTTGGGTTGATCTTGTGACAGGGAGTATCATTATTGTATCTTCGTGACATAGTTGATGCTTTCTATTACATCTTTCTATCATTTTCATAATCATCTTACTTGACTTGTTTCTTTGATCTTGTCTTGTAGGAGGAGGACGATTTGGCTATCTTGGAGGAGGACGTTTTGGTTGGAGCTCTTGGATCTCACTCTTGAATATACACATAGGAGAATGCTATCAATTTGCAAGGTGGCCACAAGCAATTGAGGCAAGATCTACAAGGTATGTGCCTCTTTCCATCCATTCTCTCTTCATTGGTCACAAACCCTAATTAATCAAAACCCCAAATTTTGTTTTTTTTTAGATCTACTTAGATCTAGCCTTGCTTTTGAAAAGATCTTAAGAACCCACCTCTATAGCATCCACCCCTAGTTGGATCTATAGTTTGGTGGTGATTGGGTTAAAATTAACACACTTTTCAAGGCAATATAACCCTCTTGAACCAAATCGCACTTCCTTGGAGAGGCTTGTTGGGTTAGATCTAGCATGTGTGTAGGTGAGATCCCACTTGATTTGCAATCTACACACTTGATAACCTACCCCTAGGCTTTTACTTGGGTGATTTCTACCTTGTGGGCATCATTCCACATTTTAAGGGATTAAAACCCGCTTTTGAATTACTTGGCACCTTAAAACTCAGATCTAATAAGATCTAACCCTTGGATTGGCTTGATTTTCTAGATCCACATAGATCATTGCCTAAGCTACTTGGATCTACAATTTGGTGTCCATTGGACTAGATTTGACACACTTTATCCACCTTTTAGCCCTCCTTGAGCAAGGTCGCACTTCCTTGGGTGACTGAGTTTGCCCACTTCTAGGACTTGGGTAGTTGAGATTTCAGTGGATTTGGAACAGGCATACCTTGAAACCTATATCTAGAGTATCATTTCGTGACGATCTGCCTTGGGGGTAGCATTCCTTGTTTTAAGGGATTGTGGTCCACTTGGGTCACTTCATGAAATCCTAGATCTAGCAAGATCCAACCACTCTATCTTAATTAGCCCACTTGACTTGACTTCTAGGTGTCCCGATCTACACTTTGACATATCTTTTGACTCCATTAACCCATCCAACAACGCACTAGTCCTCCTTAAGCAAGTCGCACTCCCTGGGAATTGTGTCAAACCTTAGATCCAGTATATGGGTATTCCTAATTTCAACTTAGATCCATAGATCTACTCATTACATATCCTCTAGTGCCAATTGCATCCCTTAATTTCACCTTGTGGGTCCACTTTAAGCCATTTCATAGATCCCAAGAAAGTAGGACCCACTTGTGTAACACATGGTACTATACCTTGTCATTATAACTAATCATGTGGCCTAAATCATACATTGGTTGAAACACTAATCATTTCTCAAACCACCTTCAACCAGACTTTAACTTCTAGGTCCACTTAACCTTGCATTGGTTTCCGTAACTCATTGCCTACCTATCCCTAGGAACCTTTGTTTGGGTCCAATCATCTTTGATTGGTAGTAGGGTCTCCCCCTATGTCTTGTTTCACCTTGACCTAAAGTGAAGAGTGCCTCGGTTGACGTGACTCCCACCTTCCATTGGGAACCATGGCATCTCTTGGATCACCTCTTTAGTTGCCCATCTCCTCTACCGTCCCGGATGGGATACCACTAGGGGCAACTACAAGTTGTGTGATAACGTTTTTGGCGCCGTTGTCGGGGAAGGTAGAGGCCTACCCTGGTTCGACATATATTTTTCAAGCCCTACTCCCGTTCTCTTTGCCACATTTTTGGCGTCGTTGCCGGGGAGGTAGAGGCCTACCTTAGTTCAACATACCTTTGTGTCTCATTCTCTCCCTGCATTTCAAACGACATACATCTTGGTAGTAGAGCTTAAAAATCTACCTGGCGACTCCTAATCGTGACTCCGCTGAGGAGCGAGCTCAAAGTCATCCTTACAACACTCGAAGTAAATCAAATCCAAATCAATTTGAAGGAACCCCACTTACCTATCACAAAAGAGATCCTAAAGCCCAATCATCTTATTTCTTTTGGAAACTTGTTAACTCAGATTCTCCAAACTGTATCTTGGGATCCCCTTTGTTCAATTTGGTTCCTCCTTCATCTCCTAATCCTAACCCTATTTCAGCTCCAGTCAATCCAATGGCTAGACAAAATCAATCTAACTACGGGAACAACAACCAAAACAATCCTCCTGTTGCTCGTGCTTTTGGAAACAAGGCTAGGGCCTCTCCCTTAGACTTTTCTCAGATCTTGGGTGCTCCCCATAACATGCCAGACAAGTATTTTGAAAAGATCCCAAAGTTTAATGGGAATTGTGTGACCTCCATTGAGGACCACATAGAAAATGTCTGGGCCCACATGGAAGCTTATGGGGCTGAGGAAGAAGATGTGTTTATAAGGGGTCTCTTTGCATCCTTGGAGAGTGATGCTCGTAAATGGTTTGACCGCTTGCCTGCATCATCAATCAATGGATATGATGTATTCACGGATGAACTCAAGCAAGAGTGGTCAGTCAAGTTAGATGGGCGCTTCCTTTTACACCAACTTTTTGACATCAAAAAGAAGGAGAATGAGTCCGTCCATGAATTTAACCAGCGCTTTGATAAGACTGTTGCCAACAGCCCAAGTAACATAAGGCCCCTTGATCAAGCCATCTTGATTCATTACTTCAATGCATATGAAGGTTACCTGGGTTACCATCTGAGAGACAAAGACCCTGGTAATTTGAAGATGGCACAAGATAATGCTAGGAAAGCCGAAGCAAATGTTGCTTCCATGGGAAAACAAAATTTCTTTGACCTAATCAGTGGATCTTCTTCCAGATCTGAGCCTAAGTTTAAGAAGAGTAAGGAACCTAGCAAAGATCCCAATGAAATGATGGAGAGCATGCATGAAATGATGAAGAATTTAACTCTCTTGACTAGGGATCTAGCTAAGAGCAAAGAGGTGGATAGATATAGGCAGCCCTATGGCCCTAAACCTTATTGGAATCAACAAAAGAAGCATAATAAAGGTGATAGAAGAAACCCTATGAGCCAAACCTCACCTGAACCTCCTATCATAAACTGGTCTGAAGAGCAAAAGTTGGAAGATCTTGAGTATACCACCCATGGTGATGATACTCCCGATTCTCCAAAGAACATTAATTGGGTTGATGACTTAAAACTTGACAAGGACTTCGGAAGGATTTTGATTGATCATGAAGAAGAGTCCATAGAAGAACCCAACCCTAGTCGTCCCATCTATGCTATTGAGCAAGTTAGTAGTAGTAGTCAAGTTCCCCCTAAAACCTATCAACGAAGAAAGGATTGCCAAAAGCCCATACCTTTTAGTGAAAAGAGAAACATTGAGCTGCCTAGTCTAGTGAGTGAGCCATTCCCTCTGCATGAGTATGAATTTGATATCAACATCGAGAGAGAATTGGACAAAGTTATGCATAACATTCCACTCACTGAGTTAATGAAAATCCCATCAATAAAGGAGCAAGTGGTAGAGTTTTTCGAGAGTATCCCTAAGACTGCCACAAGTATTGGTGAACGTTCATCTTCTCAAAACCGAGCACCTAGTGATATGGTTGATGAAGAGGATGACCCTCCCATTAACATCCAAACTGCCTTATATGAGAGAAAGAATGGTGGTCACCAACCATTTTATCTTACTCTTCGCATTGGTGATACCCTTCTTCATAATTGTATGTTGGATTCTGGTGCCTCCATGAATGTGATGCCTTTGCAAGTCATGGAAGCCATGGGATTAAAAATAACTAGGCCTTATGGGAACGTTTGTGGGATTGACTCTAAACCAGTTAAAGTCTTTGGTTTGATTAAAAACTTGAGAGCTGACCTGTTTTCATGCCCCGACATATCCATGCTAATGGATGTAGTAGTTATAGATCTCCCTCCAGCCTATGGTATGCTCCTTTGTAGGAAGTGGTCTGCTGGGCTAGGGGGACATCTTCAGATGGATTTATCATATGCTACTATCCCCAACTCTGATGGGTCATTGGTTAGGGTGTACCGAGAGCCATTTTATGATGGTCATCTTGAGAATTACGAGGATGGTGTGAGAAACACTTTTGGTGAGGGTGAGTTATTACCTGAAGGTATCTTCATGGTCATGGGTGGCCACAATGATGATCCTAGTCCAGAAAGGGAGAATATTTGGAGATCATTTAGAGATGATAGTTCTTCTGAGGAAGAAAGGGAAAGAGCTATTGCAAACCTTGAGTCACTTCGGGGTGAAGTGTCTGAAGAACTTAGGACTTTGAACCAACCTAGTAGTGTAGGGCCACACATTGAACAACCCGAGCCCACTTCTCAACTAAACACTTCTGAAGTTAACTTTGATCGAATTAGAAGGAGTGAGTATATACCTAGGACAGTACATGAGTGGTTTTTCCTAGTTGACCTTAACACAGAAAGAGGAAGACAAGGCTTACCTCACATCACTCCTTGGGCAAATAACAATGAAGGGACACACCTTCCCTCATCTGAGGGGAATGATGAAGAACCAGTTGATTATCACTTTTCTGATGTCCCTGATCATTTGTCCCATTTGTCCTTGGAGGATGGGGTTTTGAGGCAAGTAAATGACAACTCCATGAGTTGGCAAGAACATGCCTTAATCCATGATGCCCCTGGGGAGGATTCTTCTTTGAACAATCTAGCCATTTTTCAGGAAGAACTCGCTGAGCCAAGTTTGCTTCCACCCTACCCTAGTTTCTTTTTGCCCAGTGAATTACCTGTTGGTGAAGAGAATATGGACTCCACAGATTCATTTCATACTCCTGTTTCTTCACCAACATCTTTGGATATAAGAACTCAAAGTATGCCTAACACGGTTCCTAGTCATATGTCCCTTCCTACTGACCATCTGGCAGCTTTAGAAAATATGACCATTCCTATCCCATCTGGAGAGGGTAGTAGCAGAAGTATTGAAAATCAAAACCTACCACCCATAGCTGAAAGAGATGAGGATGTTGATAGAGACTTTTGGACTGTGGGGGAAGCTCCAAAGTATATCATTCACCCACAAGTAGAAAGTCCTCCTAGGAGAATAGTAAGAGAAGTCTTGATTGGTAGGGTAGCTGTACCTTTAGACGGTGGATCTCCCAGATTTGATGTAATTCCTCCTAATAGGAATTCAAGCATAGTAACACCTCAACCTCGATGCAGTTCTGATATCCAACCTATTCCTGAACGTGTTATTGAAGCCATCCCTCAATCAATAAATCACCGAAGGTTCGAAATTGGTGATAGGGTCGCAGTGCCTAATGATTTACTCTATATACGATCCAGGGGATCGGGTGAATTTTGGGTTGGACCGCTCACTGTTGAGCACTGCATGGGTGAGATGTATTTTCTCACCACTGGGACTGGCCAACGTATCTTACTCCCTATCAACCAAAGGGAGTTAAGGGATTATCATCCCTGATCTGCCTTGCTATGCCTTGCCTTGCCTGTTTAGAGTAAGTAGTTTCTAAATAAGCTCACTTGAGCAATAGGATTAGTGTTCTTTTTCTTTTTCTATGTGATGAGTATTGCCCCCTTTTCTTTTCTGCTTGGAGTGTCTGCTTGTTTTTGGTGTTTGATTGAGTTGAGCCTTCCTTCCTAAGCTTGTCTCTTCTCCTGCATGCATTAAAGAATTTTAATTTCCTTTTACATTTTTGGCTGCTTGTGCAAGTTGAGATTGCCTCCTTGAAAAAGTTCTCTTTTCCTCCTGCACAGTAATAAAAATAATGAATGATGAATAAATGATATTTGCCATGTTAGATTTAAAATTTCTTTTATGCATTTCAGATCATGCTTTAGAGTAGATTTCAGTTTCAGTTTTATTTTATATTTTTCCCATACATGCTCCATGAGGTATTCTAGTGTTTGTGAGCACAGGTACATGTGCAAAATAAAAGTTGAAAGCAAGGATGGTGCAGTGCTGGATTGAAGATTGATGCAGAGCAGATTGAGACCAGAGATTCTGAGGTTCTCAAGCGCTCTCTCCCTTAGAGCACTTGTCCCGGCTGGAGCCAGATGTTATCACACCATAGTAGCAGGGCTACTATTCTTGTCTAGCAGATATCTGCACATTCCAGAGCTTCCATTTTTCAGAGCTTGGCTATGATGATTTTATATCTTGAGATCAGTCATGATCAGAGCAGTATATTATTCAGACTTATGTTCGACCTTGTGTCAAGGCTGAGCCTTGAGAGTTCAGATTTGATGACCGACGTGACCCTTTATCCCATACAGTTTCAGTTCAGTGCTTAGAGATGTATTACAGCAGTGTTTCAGATGATATATGATGATTATTCTTGTGATGATGTTGTATGACCTATGGATGTTTTATCATTGACTGTGGTTTATTATCTTGTTGATTTAGTCATGTTCATAGCATTTGCTTGGTATATTATTCCTGATGTGGCAAACTATTTAAAATGAACTCTAAGTTATAAAATGGACATTTACTTGCACATTTAGGTTGTTTGACAAAACTCACTGGTTTACCACCTTACATAGATATGGTCTTTCCTGACACCAGTTGTCTGCTAGTTTAGGCTCCATATTCACTTGACTCCATCCATACATGACTCTCCCTATTTGACTTTAAACCTTGAACTGTTTCATTTGACTTTTTGATACTGAGGACTTCCCCATTTTCTACCTCTGTGTTTGGACCACATCCCTATATGTTCAGTCTCTCTGCTCTAAGTTGGTGACAAAACTTACCTTTGGTGAGTTGGATTGTAGGCCTAAATCATTCTGGTCGGTTGTCCCAATGTTTGGCATTGGCTCGAACTCCCCCTAGTCACTTGAGATGTTGTTGGCTAAAACTGAAAGCTCATGTACTACTTATGGAAACTTATAAATTCGCCCATGGAAACTAAAAAGGGGCAAGAGCGATGAACTGCTAAAAATACTCCTCGAAGAGTATATGAAAGGTCCAAAAAGCAATGGTTCTTAAAAGCTATATCTAAACGATTGATGACCTTATATGTATATGAAAACATGCCCTGGATGCAAGCTGCAACTAGTTGTGCTTATTAGCACACCTGAGATCCAAAGGGTTATGTAGGCCAAAAAGGCCATGAAATGAAATTGAATGATCCTAATGAACCTAGATCAACTTGATGTAGACATGATGCCTAAGTTGAATAAGCACTCTCTAAACAACTTATCCATTTGTGAAGCACAACCATTCCCCGTGTTATTTTGTCCAGCACAGAGTTTGTAGCTTTCCCCTTCTCCCAGCCCAAAGTATTTTTGAGTTGAGTTAGACAAGTCAACCCCTTGGCCCAACCTTGTTCCTAGCCTTCATCCTTCACTAGCAGTTTGACCATGTCCAATGGGTAAGTTTGTCATTTAAACTATTGTGCAAGTAATTTCATATAACAAAGGAATATGCTAACTTGATTAATGCCAATGAATGGATGTTATACTTTGAGCTAAGCTGTGAGAATGATTAGAGGAACATGCCTTAGTCTACTGATGTGATTTTTCCTTGGTTATATATGGACCTAGTCAAACCTAGTTTGACTATGGTCATTTCTTGGGATCCGTGATGATGTGGGCCACATATGCTTATAGATGATGATTGTTGGACCCACATACTCTTGATGATGATGCCATATGATGGATATAGGATGCAGATGATGATTGACGCAATTCAACAGTTTTATTTATTACTTTAGATCATCAGATTATACACTGTCCATATATGGTGGACCCTACAGCTGGCCCATTACGGCAACCCATGGTGTATGAGTACACATTCCTAGTGGATTTGGGTCTTCTGGATCAATGAGACACTTATCTTTCAGTTCCGGGCACTTCTTATAGTGATTGATGCAGTTTTACACTTGTTGACCAGATTTGGGGCTGATTTCCCAACCTGAGCAGTAAGGGCCATGAGAGGCCAATTCACCTAGGGCATTGTATGAGGAGGGGGTTATCCAGCCACTTGTTTTTACCATTTACCCCCCCTTCTGGAGAGCATGGTGGGCTTTGTTGGACAGCGCAGATGCCCTAGGAGGCAGTTTTGGCACTTTCACAGTTACCGAGGCAGTTAAAAAATGGGATAAAGTGGTCACTGAGGAATTCGATTTGGGAAATTGGGGCAAGGTTTTGGCATTTGGTTTTCATAGAGATCTTCCAGGGTGATCCCACTATCTTCCAGCCAGTTTTCACCATGTGGGTAGGCCCACAGCGATCACAGGAGATCTTTTACTGCTTGTCTGTCACAGATTTTGAGGATAGATTTGATCATTTATATTATATTGGACATATTTTATTATTTTATTATGCCTTGGGGATGAGCTAGTAAGGATTGATGCCTCCTAGCCCCACCATGTGCTTCTTATGTTATGTCCTAGTCATTATGAGGTGGATTTTGTACTTTTACCCCTCTAGTGGATGACGTCATCCTCACTTTGTACCATTTAGTTAGGGCGTCATCATTATATTGGGTGATCCATGTGATATATTGTTATGATTCATTATTAGCCATTGATCATGTATTGAGATCTTTTAATCTCAACCATTCATTTGATGTAGTATTGTAGAGTGGTATAGGGTTTTGGTCTTTATTATCCTATATAAGGAGGAGACCCCCTATTGTATAGCTCATCTTTGGAGCTCTGGAATATTGGAATAGAACACTTCTTTGTGGAGCATATCTCTCTTGTCTTGTGGATTCTCTTGCATCTTGAGTATACAGTATCTCTTCTATGTATCATTGTGGATTTTGGTGCTTCTACTAGTTTTCTTGCAAGAAAGTCGAATTGGTGGAGAGGAGGGCGATTTCTTGAGGGTTATTGTTGGAGGGATCCACATATTCTCTCTTGGGTTGATCTTGTGACAGGGAGTATCATTATTGTATCTTCGTGACATAGTTGATGCTTTCTATTACATCTTTCTATCATTTTCATAATCATCTTACTTGACTTGTTTCTTTGATCTTGTCTTGTAGGAGGAGGACGATTTGGCTATCTTGGAGGAGGACGTTTTGGTTGGAGCTCTTGGATCTCACTCTTGAATATACACATAGGAGAATGCTATCAATTTGCAAGGTGGCCACAAGCAATTGAGGCAAGATCTACAAGGTATGTGCCTCTTTCCATCCATTCTCTCTTCATTGGTCACAAACCCTAATTAATCAAAACCCCAAATTTTGGTTTTTTTTAGATCTACTTAGATCTAGCCTTGCTTTTGAAAAGATCTTAAGAACCCACCTCTATAGCATCCACCCCTAGTTGGATCTATAGTTTGGTGGTGATTGGGTTAAAATTAACACACTTTTCAAGGCAATATAACCCTCTTGAACCAAATCGCACTTCCTTGGAGAGGCTTGTTGGGTTAGATCTAGCATGTGGGTAGGTGAGATCCCACTTGATTTGCAATCTACACACTTGATAACCTACCCCTAGACTTTTACTTGGGTGATTTCTACCTTGTGGGCATCATTCCACATTTTAAGGGATTAAAACCCGCTTTTGAATTACTTGGCACCTTAAAACTCAGATCTAGTAAGATCTAATCCTTGGATTGGCTTGATTTTCTAGATCCACATAGATCATTGCCTAAGCTACTTGGATCTACAATTTGGTGGCCATTGGACTAGATTTGACACACTTTATCCACCTTTTAGCCCTCCTTGAGCAAGGTCGCACTTCCTTGGGTGACTGAGTTTGCCCACTTCTAGGACTTGGGTAGTTGAGATTTCAGTGGATTTGGAACGGGCATACCTTGAAACCTATATCTAGAGTATCATTTCGTGACGATCTACCTTGGGGGTAGCATTCCTTGTTTTAAGGGATTGTGGTCCACTTGGGTCACTTCATGAAATCCTAGATCTAGCAAGATCCAACCACTCTATCTTAATTAGCCTACTTGAATTGACTTCTAGGTGTCCCGATCTACACTTTGACATATCTTTTGACTCCATTAACCCATCCAACAAGGCACTAGTCCTCCTTAAGCAAGTCGCACTCCCTGGGAATTGTGTCAAACCTTAGATCCAGTACATGGGTATTCCTAATTTCAACTTAGATCCATAGATCTACTCATTACATATCCTCTAGTGCCAATTGCATCCCTTAATTTCACCTTGTGGGTCCACTTTAAGCCATTTCACAGATCCCAAGAAAGTAGGACCCACTTGTGTAACACATGGTACTATACCTTGTCATTATAACTAATCATGTGGCCTAAATCATACATTGGTTGAAACACTAATCATTTCTCAAACCACCTTCAACCAGACTTTAACTTCTAGGTCCACTTAACCTTGCATTGGTTTCCGTAACTCATTGCCTACCTATCCCTAGGAACCTTTGTTTGGGTCCAATCATCTTTGATTGGTAGTAGTGTCTCCCCCTATGTCTTGTTTCACCTTGACCTAAAGTGAAAAGTGCCTCGGTTGACGTGACTCCCACCTTGCATTGGGAACCGTGGCATCTCTTGGGTCACCTCTTTAGTTTCCCATCTCCTCTACCGTCCCGGATGGGATACCACTAGGGGCAACTACAAGTTGTGTGATAACAGTACCCTTCTGTTTTCAATTTTTCTTGACTGTTGTAGGGTTGAAAGAAGGCTGCTTGGGGTTGTTGTTTACTAAAATGTGCCCCAAAATGACTAGAATCTGCCCGGGATTGACTCTTAGGAATGTTTAAAGCCTCCTTACCATTTAATGATGCATAAACCTTCAAAATTGTCATCTGAATGTTTAGATGTTTCCCAACGTCATGGTTTAGGGTTGTTTGATGATGAAAACATGCCCATATTTGCTAGAGGATTGTTGTAGGTCATTCAGACTACTCTCAATAGTTCATACCACCAAATCCTTCATAGGCACATTCACAACCATTGATATCCAAATCCACATCATCACTAGGATACCATGACAAATCACCCCTAAGGTCTGATCATCATCACATGTGGATGTGCATACGAAATGGGGGTAACAGTACCTGCCTTTTTTCTCTTGGTGGGATTGTGTTTCTCACTCCCCATGCGTGAGTTTGTACTTATTTTTTTATTATTAAGCTTTAGTTTCCATCCTTTCAAATCCCCTTCTTGGTGGGATTGTGTTTCTCACTCCCCATGCCTGAGTTTGTACTTATTTTTTTATTATTAAGCTTTAGTTTCCATCCCTTCAAAATCCCCTTCAGTGCTTTTGATAACTCTCATCACCTTGTTATTTGTTGGAGATATGCAGACTAAGCCTAACTTCTAGCCCCAATGGCCTTAGCCTAACTTCTAGCCCTAATGGCCTTTTAAGTGCCATTCATTATACACCCTTAATGGTTGGTGGTGGACCACAATAATGTTATTAGCTAAGCCTAACTTCTATCCCAAATTGCCTTTAAATGCCATTCATTATACACTCTCAGTGGTCGGTAGTTCACCACAATAGTGTTAGTGGGCGACCACTAACACTATTGTGGTCCACGACCAACCACTAAGAGTGAATAATGATGGCATTTTGGCATTTAAAGGCCACTGGGGACACTAACTAAGCTTAGCCAACATTGGGGTCAAAATGTTCATACCAAGGTTGTACATACACTATGGTGGTGGACCACAATAGTGTTATTAGCTAAACCTAACTTCTAACCCAAATTGCCTTTAAATGCCATTCATTATACACTCTTAGTGGTCGGTGTTGAACCACAATAGTGTTAGTGGGCACCCACTAACACTATTGTGGTCCACGACCCACCACTAAGAGTGTATAATGATGGCATTTAAAGGCCATTGGGGTCACTAACTAAGCTTAGCCAACATTGGGGTCAAAATGTTCATACCAAGGTTGTACATAAACAAAGGTTGATGTACTTGTTATCACACCATAGTAGCAGGGCTACTATTCTTGTTTAGCAGATATCTGCACATTCCAGAGCTTCGATTATTCAGAGCATGGCTATGATGATTGTATATTTTGTGATCACCCATGATCAGAGCAGTGTATTATTCAGACTTATGTTAGACCTTGTGTCAAGGCTGAGCCTTGAGAGTTCAGATTTGATGACTGATGTGACCCTTAGAGATGTATTGCAGCAGTGTTTCAGATGGTATATGATGTTTATTACTATGATGATGTTGTATGATCTATGGATATTTTATCATTGACTGTGGATTATTATCTTGTTGATTTAGTCATGTTCACAGCATTTGCTTGGTATATTATTCCTGATGTGGCAAACTGTTTAAAATGAACTATAAATCATAAAATGGACAATTGCTTGCACATTTAGGTCATTTAACAAAACCCACTGGTTTTCCACCTTACATAGATATGGTCTCTCCTGACACCAGTTGTCTGCTAGTGTAGGCTCCATATTCACTTGACTCCATCCATACATGACTTTCCTATTTGACTTTAAACCTTGACCTGTCTCATTTGACTTTCTGATACTGAGGACTTCCCCATTTTTCTACCTCTGTGTTTGGACCGCATCCATGTATGTTCAATGTCTCGGCTCTAAGTTGGTGACAAAACTTGCCTTTGGTGAGTTGGATTGTAGGCCTAAATCATTCTGGTCGGTTGTCTCGATGTTTGGCATTGGCTCGAACTCCCCCTAGTCACTTGAGATGTTGTTGGCTAAAACTGAAAGCTCATGTTCTACTTATGGAAACTTATAAATTCGCCCATGGAAACTAAAAAGGGCAAGAGGGATGAACAACTAAAAATACTCCTCGAAGAGTATAAGAAAGGTCCAAAAAGCAATGGTTCTTAAAAGCTATATCTAAACAATTGCTGACCTTATATGTATTTGAAAACATGCCCTGGATGCAAGCTGCAACTAGTTGTGCTTATCAGCACACCTGAGATCCGAAGGGTTATGTAGGCCAAAAAGGCCTTGAAATGAAATTGAATGATCCTAATGAACCTGGATCAACTTGATGTAGACATGATGCCTAAGTTGAATAAGCACTCTCTGAACAACTTATCCATTTGTGAGGCACAGCCATTCCCCATGTTATTTTGTCCAACACAGAGTTTGTAGCTTTCCCCCTTCTCCCAGTCCAAAGTATTTTTGAGTTAAGTTAGATAAGTCAACCCCTTGGCCCAACCTTGTTCCTAGCCTTCATCCTTCATTAGCAGTTTGACCATGTCCAATGGGTGAGTTTGTCATTTGAACTATTGTGCAAGTAATTTTATATAACAAAGCAATATGCTAACTCGATTAATGCCACTAAATGGATGTTATACTTTGAGCTTGGCTGTGAAAATGATTAGAGAAGCATGTCTTAGTCTACGGATGTGATTTATCCTTGGTTGTATATTATTGGGATCCGTGATGATGTGGGCCATATATATATACCTATTGATGATGATTGATGGTCCCACATACTTGATGATGATATCATATGATGGACATATGATGCAGATGATGATTGATGCAGTTCAGCAGTTTTATTTATTACTTCAGATCACCAGATTACACACTGTCCATATATGGTGGACCCTACAGTTGGCCCATTAGGGCAACCCATGGTGTATGAGTACACATTCCTAGTGGATTTGGGTCTTCTGGATCCAATGAGACACTTGTCTTTCAGTTCCGGGCACTTCTGACAGTGATTGATGCAGTTTTACACTTGTTGGCCAGATTTGGGGCTGATTTCCAAGCCCGAGCAGCAGGGGCCATGAGAGGCCAGTTCACCTAGGGCGCTGTATGAGGAGGGGGTGGTCCAGCCACTTGTTTTTACCATTTACCCCCCCTTCTGGAGAGCCTGGTGGGCTCAGTTGGATAGCGCAGATGCCCTAGGAGGCAGTTTTGGCACTTTCACAGTTACCGAGGCAGTTAAAAAATGGGATAAAGTGGTCACTGAGGAATTCGATTTGGGCAATTGAGGCAAGGTTTTGGCATTTGGTTTTCACAGAGGTCTTCTAGGGTGATCCCACTATCTTCCAGCCAGTTTTCACCATGTGGATAGGCCCACAGTGATCACAGGAGGTCTTTTACTGCTTGTCTGTCACATATTTTGAGGACAGATTTGATCATTTATATTATCTTGGACATATTTTATTATTTTATTGTGCCTTGGGGATGAGCTAGTAAGGATTGATGCCTCCTAACCCCACCATGTGCTTCTTATGTCATGTCCTAGTCATTATGAGATGGATTTTTGTACTTTTACCCCTCTAGTGGATGACGTCATCCTCACTTTGTACCATTTAGTTAGGGCGTCATCATTATATTGGGTGATCCATGTGATATATTGTTATGATTCATTATTAGCCATTGATCATGTATTGAGATCTTTTAATCTCAACCACTCATTTGATGTAGTATTGTAAAGTGGTATAGGGTTTTGGTCTTTATTATCCTATATAAGGAGGAGACCCCCTATTGTATAGCTCACCTTTGGAGCTCTAGAATATTGGAATAGAACACTTCTTTGTGGAGCATATCTCTCTTGTCTTGTGGATTCTCTTGCATATTGAGTATACAGTATCTCTTCTATGTATCATTGTGGATTTTGGTGCTTCTACTAGTCTTCTTGCAGGCAAGTCGAATTGATGGAGAGGAGGGCGATTTCTTGAGGGTTATTGTTGGAGGGATCCACATATTCTCTCTTGGGTTGATCTTGTGACAGGGAGTATTATTATTGTATATTCGTGACATAGTTGATGCTTTCTATTACATCTTTCTATCATTTTCATAATCATCTTACTTGACTTGTTTCTTTGATCTTGTCTTGTAGGAGGAGAATGATTTGGCTATCTTGGAGGAGGACGTTTTGGTTTGAGCTCTTGGATCTCACTCTTGAATATACACATAGGAGAATGCTATCAATTTGCAAGGAGGCCACAAGCAATTGAGGTAAGATCTATAAGGTATGTGCCTCTTTCCATCCATTCTCTCTTCATTGGTCACAAACCCTAATTAATTAAAACCCTCATTTTGGTTTTTCTTAGATCTACTTAGATCTAGCCTTGCTTTTGAAAAGATCTTAAGAACCCACCTCTATAGCATCCACCCCTAGTTGGATCTATAGTTTGGTGGTGACTGGGTTAAAATTGACACACTTTTCAAGGCAATATAGCCCTCTTAAACCAAATCGCATTTCCTTGGAGAGGTTTGTTTGGTTAGATCTAGCACGTGGGTAGGTGAGATCCCGCTTGATTTGCAATCTACACACTTGATAACCTACCCCTAGACTTTTACTTGGGTGATTTCTACCTTGTGGGCACCATTCCACACTTTAAGGGATTAAAACCCCCATTTTGAATTACTTGGCACCTTAAAACTCAGATCTAGTAAGATCTAACCCTTGGATTGACTTGATTTTCTAGATCCACATAGATCGGTGTCTAAGCTACTTGGATCTACAATTTGGTGGCCATTGGACTTGATTTGACACACCTTATCCACCTTTTAGCCCTCCTTGAGCAAGGTCGCACTCCCTTGGGTGACTGAGTTTGCCCATTTCTAGGACTTGGGTAGTTGAGATTTCAGTGGATTTGGAACGAGCATACCTTGAAACCTATATCTAGAGTATCATTCCTTGTTTTAAGGGATTGTGGTCCACTTGGGTCATATCATGAAATCCTAGATCTAGCAAGATCCAACCATTCTATCTCAATTAGCCCACTTGTCTTGACCTTTAGGTGTCCCGATGTACACTTTGACATATCTTTTGACTCCATTAACCCATCCAAAAAGGCACTAGTCCTCCTCAAGCAAGTCGCATTCCTTGGGAATTGTGTCAAACCTTAGATCCGGTACATGGGTACTCCTAATTTCAACTTAGATCCATATATCTACTCATTATATATCCTCTAGTGCCAATTGCATCCCTTAATTTCACCTTGTAGGTCCACTTTAAGCCATTTCACATATCCCAAGAAAAGTAGGACCCACTTGTGTAGCACATGGTATTATATCTTGTCATCATAACTAATCAGGTGGCCTAAATCATACATTGGTTGAAACACTAATCATTTCTCAAACCACCCTCAATCATACATTAATTTCTAGGTCCACTCAACCTTGCATTGGTTTCCATAACTTACCATTTACTCATCCCTAGGAACTTTTGTTTGGGTCCAATAATCTTTGATTGGTTATAGGGTCTCCCCCTAGGTCTTGATCTATCTAGATCTAAAGTGAAGAGTGCCTCGGTTGACGTGACTCCCACCTTGCATTGGGAACCATGGCATCTCTTGGGTCACCTCTTTAGTTGTCCATCTCCTCTACTGTCCCGGATGGGATACCACTAGGGGCAACTACAAGTTGTGTGATAACAGTACTCATTCATACTCCACTTAAAAAAGTGCATTAGACCAGTTCTTCTTGGTCAAGAACTATACTTTACCATGCCCCAACAAAGTATCTACTTTCCATCCTATTGTTTCCTAGTTGTCGGCGTGTTGTTTGTAAATGTCCTTCTCTTTTGACAACCTCTCAAGGATTTTCAGCAATACTATTCTTTTCTTAAGATTCTCTACATTTATCTCGATTTCATCATCATAAGAGAAATCTATATCAAATTCCCCTACTTGTGGCCTAGTTGAAATTTCATTTGTGAAGAAACTATCAACTCTTTGGCTTAGGATAATCAAGATTTCAAATAGTAGGTTGCATATAAATTGCTTTTAGAAATGCAAGAGGAAAAGTGGAAAGAGAGCGAAGCTTGGGCTGCATGGTTGAGGAAAGGTGGAAGGAGAGCGAAGCTTGGGCTGCATGGTTGGTGAACACTGGATGTATGACAAAGGTTTTTTATTTTAGAGAGGTAGTGTACTAGTGTGTTATAAGCTTTGATTCCAAATACCAATTCATGAGCTTGAAGGGAGGGAAAATGCAAACCCCTGTAAGACTCTCTACATTCAAAAGAATCTTGCACATTTTAGAGCCAACAAAGATCCTCAAGATATATGAAGTTGATTCCTTCCTCGATGCACTTGTTGATGGTCTCAATATTCTAAAAGCATGTTTTTCACGGCTCACACAAGTAGTTCTAAGATGTATCATGTTAATAAGTGAGTTGGCAAAGCCCTACCCAGAGATACATCAATTTTTGTTCAATTAATTGGGCAGGAAACCACAACCCAAGTATCAAGGTATGTTCATTATATCATTTACTACATGATGTAGAAGAAGGTGATTAGGGTGAAGTTATTTCAAGGAAATATTTCGCCATTTTGTCAATTTCAAAAGGACCAAGATATTTTGTATGGCCTCCTATCTAGTTTTCACTTTGGTCTTTTACAAGACCTTTGAAAAAATAATAACCTGAGGAGATATAAACTATGAGATAGACCTAATGAAACATTGTTACCCATTTCTTTGGAGGCACAAGGGTTTGTTTCATTTTTACAAAACCCAAGATGCTTTCGTGGAAAGGATATGTTAACTAGGGCCGGAATTTCCTCACGGGCAAGGGTGGGTATTTTTATGAAGAGCATTACACTTATATTGGGATGTATGGATTCAAAATTTCAAAGGAAAACCCTAGTCTTTTGCAAATTCGTATGTGACCATTTCTTCTTGATAAAGGATTGTAGGCAGTATGCTAAGTGTCCAAATTTCTTTGATCAAAAGAAAAATATGCAATTTCTATCCATTCTCTTTAAAATCATGGGGATCATTGTTAGAAGTGCCTTGCACTTAGATGAGATAGTCCAAGAACTAAGTTCCTTCGATATGAAAGGAGATGTTCCAAGTTATGACCCAAAGGGAGATGAAGAACTATTCTCTACAAGGTGACCCTCATACCCTAATTAGTTCAAACTTCAAATACATGATTAAAGAACAATAGTCTTTAGGAGAAAGAAAAACAAGTAGTCAATACAAAACATCACCAAGGAAGACAGAGGTAAATCTGGAGCTAGTAGAAGAGGAGGATTTATTGCAAATTCTATTAAGAATGTCTCCTGGAGGTAAATATGAGAAGAAGACTTGTGTTGAAGGTGATGACAGTGAGGATCCTAAGAAGTAAAAGGAATAAAACATGCATGTAGTCCTGTTATCACATATATAGTAGTCGGGCTACCATATTCTATTTTCAGATTCCAGTACACTTTTCAGCCAGTTCCCTTACATTTGAGATACCGAGATGAGCATCTACATTGGATCACTATTTGATTATGGACAACAGTATATTCCCATGCCATGACTGAGTCTCAAGAAACTCATATTTGAGGACTGATGTAGCCACTTAGCCATTTACAGAGTAGTTGGTATTGCCCAGAGTTGCAGCAGCAGGTTCTCAGTGGACAGATGATGGTTCAGATTGTTGTGTACAGGTATATGACCCAACAGGTATTATTTTGTGTTATGGTGACTATTGCTTTTATACTCATTCTTGTGGCATGTCTTAGCATTTAGTATCATGATCTGGCGATCATATAGATATGTGGACCTGGTTGTATCATTTATATATATATATATATTGTCCTCACTCAGACTTAGAAGTTCTTGACCTATACTCATTGGTTTTACCCTCCTTAGGGAGAATAGAGGTGATCATTCCCACCATCCTTGGCTTGCTAGTGTTGGTCTCAGTATTCATTGTCTCCACCCATCCATTACCTTCCAGTTTGTTGATTATCCTAACTTACTACTTGACTAGTGGAATGGAGGACCTTCCCCCACTGTAGCCTCTTTGTTGGATGAGCTTCCCTGTTTTATTGTGTCTCGGCTCTGAGTTTCCTAAGTTGTGTTGGCTAAACCTGAAACAGATAGTGCTACCATCAATACAGTGTTTATGGAAATGAAATGTATATCTTATGAAAGCCCATTCATGTAACAAGTGTTTCTGAACACACGTGAATGCAAGGCAAGCCTAATGAAATTGGCTTTGAAATGTAAATGTGAAATGTGAAATGTAAATCTATGGAATCGTGTTTCTGAACACACATAGATCATAAAGCCTAATAAATGTAAATCCATGTAACAAGTGTTTTTGAACACACGTGGATCAAGGCTATGGAAACTCAAAGGCCCAAAGAAGCAATGGTTCCTAAATGTTATATCTAAACGATTGCTGGCCTCACTTGTATTGATTTATCCCTCACTAGCTTGCGAGTTATCATGTGAGATGGAGTTAGGGACAACTTGAGTTATGTCCCCTAGAGTCTCAAGTTACGGTTTGCTGGACACCTAGTCATGGCGGCTCTAAAAAGATCCTCACGGAGCTGTATCAACTTGGATGTGAGTTTTAGGCATCTGTCAAGGTGAATAAGCACTTTTGAAGTAACTTACCCATTTGTGAGACACGACCATCCCCTATGTTACTGCTTGTCCAGCATATGCTAGAGTGTGTATCCCCTTTCCATATCCAAAGTGTCATAGTGTTAAGTTAGTAGTCATCCTTTAGCCTAGCCTATTCAATTTCAGCCTTCACCCTTCACTAGCAAATTGGTTACAACTATGAAGTGAGTATGGTCTTGAAAGTCTGGTTTGAGTCATAATAAATATTGAAAACACTTTATATATTGGTTATTAGACCGCTAGAGAAATGATTACTACTTGTTATAATTATCACTTGAATGATTTGTAGAGCATGTTTCAACCTCTAACACTTGCAGCAGTTTGATGTTAGCCTGGGTCATATTATTGGCCATGTTGACTTGGTCAAACCTAGTTTGACTAAAGTCAACTACAAGACATGAGTTGGATAGACCTCGGATGATGCAGATAGATGATATGTGGTCTATTGCAGGTCACCAGATGGTTCCATGCAGTGGTTACAGGTTTATGATGATGATTTGTGATTTTCAGCATTATTTGATCATTTACAGATTATTATTATTTTATCTGTCTGGGTATATTGGATATTTTGTATGATCATGCAGATATCCATAGGGTGTATGAGTACACACCTTAGATAGAGTTGGGCTCTCTGAGTCCAATGAGACAGTTGGTTTTCTGTTCTGGGCAGTTACAGTGATGATTTGCCTCAGTTTATCATTCTGGTGCAATTTTGCCATGTTAAATGGCCTATCAGAGCAGAGAGATGGTATGATTGGTTTTCCTTTGGCGCTACAGAAGGGGCATACAGGATAGCCACTTGTTTTTACTATATTGTTTTGTTCCCAGACACATTGGTGCAGTCAGATTTGCCCCCCAGGTGAGCAGACAAAGAGTTACAGGCATTTTGTTTCTTGCCAGAGGATTTATAGAGGATTAAAAATGGTTAAATTGGCTACTGAGGAATTCGATTTGGGCTACTGAGGCAAGGAAATGGCATGGGATGAGTTTTGATGATGAGTGCGATGTCTTCCACCCCTTCTCCAGCAGTTTCAGCATTCAGTGGGGCCCACACCCATCCCTCCGACACATTTCATGGTTTTCTGGAGCCTTTGGAGGCTCACAACTTTCCCAGAGGAACACGATTTGGTGCCTAGCTTGGTCTTATGATGTTATTGTGCCATGGGGACACACTAGGGTTGTTAGATATTACCCCCTAGACCCATCATGAGCTTTATTCATGTTTATTTTATCACTTTGAGTGGGACCCCTCTCCTAGGGGTGTTTTTGTCCATTGACATGTTATATTTTTATATTGATCCATGTACTTTATGTTGAGCTCATCTCAACTGTAGATTAGAACATTTTGATCTTTTAATCTTAGCCATCCATTCAAAAGGTGGTTAGGGTTTTGGTATCTCTCCATCCTATTTAAAGGAGGGAGCTTCTCAGTGTAAAGGGGCTATTTAAAGGAGAGAGCTTCTCATTGTAAAGGGACTTGTTATCATACCATAGTAGCAGGGCTACTATGCTTGTTCAGCAGATATCTGCACATTCCAGAGCTTCCATTATTCTAGAGCATGGCTATATATTTTGGATCACTCATGATCAGAGCAGTATATTATTTAGACCTTGTGTCAAGGCTGAGCCTTGAGAGTTCAGATTTGATGACCGATGTGACCCTTTATCCCATACAGTTTCAGTTCAGTGCTTAGAGATGTATTGCAGCAGTGTTTCAGATGGTACATGATGATTATTATTATGATGATGTTGTATGATCTATGGATGCTTTATCACTGACTGTGGATTATTATCTTGTTGATTTAGTCATGTTCATAGCATCTGCTTGGTATATTATTCTTGATGTGGCAAACTGTTTAAAATGAACTATAAATCATAAAATGGACAATTGCTTGCACATTTAGGTCATTTAACAAAACCCACTGGTTTTCCACCTTACATAGATATGGTCTCTCCTGACACCAGTTGTCTGCTAGTGTAGGCTCCATATTCACTTGACTCCATCCATACATGACCTTCCTATTTGACTTTAAACCTTGACTTGTCTCATTTGACTTTCTGATACCAAGGACTTCCCCATTTTTCTACCTCTGTGTTTGGACCGCATCCCTGTATATTCAGTGTCTCAGCTCTAAGTTGGTGACAAAACTTGCCCTTGGTGAGTTGGATTGTAGGCCTAAATCATTCTGGTCAGTTATCCTGATGTTTGGCATTGGCTCGAACTCCCCCTAGTCACTTGAGATGTTGTTGGCTAAAACTGAAAGCTCATGTTCTACCTATGGAAACTTATAAATTCGCCCATGGAAACAAAAAAGGGGCAAGAGCGATGAACAATTGAAAATACTCCTCGAAGAGTATAAGAAAGGTCCAAAAAAGCAATGGTTCTTAAAAGCTATATCTAAACAATTGCTGACCTTATAAATATTTGAAAAAAATGCCCTGGATGCAAGCTGCAACTAGTTGTGTTTCTCAGCACATCTGAAATCCGAAGGGTTATGTAGGCCAAAAAGGCCATGGAATAAAATTGAATGATCCTAATGAACCTGGATCAGCTTGATGTAGACATGATGCCTAAGTTGAATAAGCACTCTCTGAACAACTTATCCATTTGTGAGGCACAACCATCCCCCGTGTTATTTTATCCAACACAGAGTTTGTAGCTTCCCCCCTTCTCCCAATCCAAAGGATTTTTGAGTTAAGTTAGAGAAGTCAACCCCTTGGCCCAACCTTGTTCCTAGCCTTCATCCTTCACTAGCAGTTTGACCATGTCCAATGGGTGAGTTTGTCATTTGAATTATTGTGCAAGTAATTTTTCCTAATAACCAAGGAATGTGCTAACTTGGTTAATGCCATTGAATGGAATTTATACTTTGAGCTTAGCTGTGAAAATGATTAGAGAAGCATGTCTTAGTCTACTGATGTGATTTATCCTTGGTTGTATATTATTGGGATCTATGATGATGTGGGCCATGTATAGATGCCTATTGATGATGATTGATGGTCATGCAGATGATGATTGATCCAGTTCAGCAGGTGTTATTACTACTTCGGATCAGCATATTATACATTGTCCATATATGGTGGACCCTACAGCTGGCCCATTAGGGAAACCCATGGTGTATGAGTACATATTCCTAGTGGATTTGGGTCTTCTGGATCCAATGAGACAGTTATCTTTCAGTTCCGGGCACTTCTGACAGTGATTGATGCAGTTTTACACTTGTTGACCAGATTTGGGGCTGATTTCCCAGCCTGAGCAGCAGGGGCCATGATTGGCCAGTTCACCTAGGGCGCTGATGATGGAGGGGGTGGTCCAACCACTTGTTTTTACCATTTACACCCCCCTCTGGAGAGCCTGGTGGGCTCAGATGGACAGCGCAGGTGCCCTAGGAGGCAGTTTTGGCACTTTCACAGTTACCGAGGCAGTTAAAAAATGGGATAAAGTGGTCACTGAGGAAATCGATTTGGGCAATTGAGGCAAGGTTTTGGCATTTGGTCTTCACAGAGGTCTTCCAGGGTGGCATCACTATCTTCCAGTCAGTTTTCACCATGTGGGTATGCCCACATTGATCACAGGAGGTCATTTACTGCTTGACTGTCATGGATTCGGAGGACAGTTTTGGTCATTTATATTATCTTGGACATATTTTATTATTTTATTGTGCCTTGGGGATGAGCTAGTAAGGATTGATGCCTCCTAGCCCCACCATGTGCTTATGTTGTCATGTCCTAGTCATCATGAGGTGGATTTTTGCACCTATACTTCTCTAGTGGATGACGTCACCCCCTTTTTGTACCATTTAGTGGGGGCACTATCATTATGTTGGGTGATCGATGTGATATATTGTTATGATTTATTGTTAGCCGTTGATTAGATCTTATGATCTTTTAATCTTAGCCACTCATGTAAAAAGTGGTTATGATTGTACTATCTCCCCATCCTATTTAAGGAGGGGGCCTCTCATTGTAAAATTCATCTAGAGATTTTTGGCTCTTGGCTCTTGGAATAAAATTTCTATCTTTTGGAGTACATGCTTGGATTGGAGTGGATGTTGGTTGTTTCGATTGTAAATGCTTTTGTCCATTGCACTGGAGGATCTATTGTAGCTATCTTGCATATTTGCCATATCTTATTTACAGGTTAAGAGGACGATTTTGGACAAGGGCGAATTGGTGGGGAGGCTTGCCCTTCAAGCTTGGAAGAAGTCATTTTGGTTTGACAGGGAGTAGTTTTGCCTTTGTGTCAACTATTCTATGTTTCTCTCTCTCTCTTGCTTGTATCTACCTTCAACATGTTAAACTGATTGATTCTTTGCTCCTTGGTTTTGACAGGTTAGAGGGAATCACATGTGGCTTGGGAAAATCGATTTGGCAAGAGGGCTTCAACAATTCTCCATTTGATCTTTGGCAAAGTAATCCTCGTCTCAACTAGCATTCATCTCTTCATCCAGGTATGTTCCAAGAGGTATGATCTTCTTCTTCCTTGAATCATCCATAATTTCTAGATCACAAAAAAACCATAATTGATTAAAACCCTTGTTTTTTTTTTTTTTCTTAGATCTACTTAGATCTAGCCTTGCTTTTGAGAAGATTTTGAAAACCCACCTCTATAGCATCCACCCCTAGTTGGATCTATAGTTTGGTGGTGATTGGCTTAAAATTGACACACTTTTCAAGGCAAAAAGCCCTCTTTAACCCAAATCGCACTTCCTAGTGAGAGGCTTGTTTGGTTAGATCTAGCACATGGGTAGGTGAGATCCCACTTGATTTGCAATCTAGACACTTGATAACCTACCCCCAGATTCTTACTTTGGTGAATTCTACCTTGTGGACGTCTTTCCATGTTTAAAGGGGTTAAAACCCCCTTTTGGATTTATTGGCACCTCAAAACTCAGATCTACTAAGATCTAGCCCTTGGATTGACTTGATTTTTGGGACATACATAGATCGGGGTACTAGCTACTTGGATCTATAGTTTGGTGGCCATTGGACTTGAATTGGTCCACCAAACCCACCTTTTAACCCTCCTTGAACAAAGTCGCACTACCTAGGGAAGGTGAGTTTGTCCACTTTGAGGAAGTGGGTGTTTGAGATTTTTGGAGATTTGGAACGGCCATACCTTGAAACCTAGGTCTAGACTATCTTTTTGTGACGATCTGCCTTGGGGGTAGCATTCCTTGTTTCAAGGGATTGTGGTCCACTTAGGGTCATTTCTAGAAAACCTAGATCTAGCAAAAACCAACCATTAGATCTTATTTAGCCCACTTGACTTGGCTTCTAGGTGTCCCGATCTACACTTTGACATACTTTTTGACCCCATTAGCCCATTTAACAAGGCACTAGTCCTCCTCAAAGCAAGTCGCACTCCTTGGGATTTGTGTCAAAACCTAGATCTAGCACATGGGTACTTCTAGAATCAACTTAGATCTATAGATCTAGTCATTACCTAACCTCTAGTACCAACATTACACCTAGCTTCACCTTGTGGGCCCACTTAAAGTCATTTCACACATCCCAAGAAAACAAGACCCACTTGTGTAAACATATGGTACTACACCTAGTCATTATACCCAATCATGTGGCCTAAACCATACGTAGGTTGAAACACTAACCATCTCTTACACCACCTTCAACCATACCTCAACTCCTAGGTCCACTTAGCCTTGCATCGGTTTCCGTAACTCATCATTTACTCATCCTTAGAAACCTTTGTTTAGGTCCAAGCAACTGTGATTGGTTATAGGGTCTCCCCCTCGGTCTTGTTACACCTTGACCTAAAGCGAAGAGTGCCTCGGTTGACGTGACTCCCACCTTGCATTGGGAACCGTGGCATCTCTTGGGTCACCTCTTTAGTTGCCTGTCTCCTCTACCGTCCCGGATGGGATACAACTAGGGGCAACTACAAGTTGTGTGATAACAGGACTTTTGGCTCTGGATTTCTGGAATAGAATAATTTCTTGGAGATACTCGTGTTGTGGGATGAATGCTATTGATGTTTGATTGAAAATATCTTTCCATTGCATTGAGATTATAGATGATTTCCATTGCTATATTTGCCACATGATTTCATCTGCAGGTGAGGGGGCCGATTTCCTCAAGGAGGGCGCACTGGTAAGGGAGGACTCTCCTTTCTCTTCTCTTCATCGAATTGGTTTGGTTTAGGGAGTATTACTATGTATGACCTTCTTCCTTCTGTATTTTTTCATCACTTGCATTTGCCTTTGCTTCTGTATAACTGATTGATGCTTTGCTCCTTGGTTTTGCAGGAGAGAGAAGGGCACACGTGTGGGAGAAGGGATTCAAGTTTGGCATTGGTATTCATCAAATCTTCTCATTTGATCTTTGTGGGGATTATCCTCGCCATCATAGCAACCATTTCCATCAATCAGGTACACTCTCAAGGTAAGATCTCTATTTCCTTAAACTACCCATCTGCCAATCTTAATTAAAACCCTCATTAAAATCCTTCAAAAAATTCTATTGATCAAACCCCTTGATCAACTGGCAAAACATTTCTGGGTTTTTGGCTTAGTGTAAATCCCAAGGTGGTCTCAAGGGCGTCACCCTTGGGGACTCCATTGGCCCATTTATCAAGGCACTAGCCTCTCCTCTACCCTCACGAATTTCCTAGCTTGCCTGTTTTTCCTGTGGTTTGATCCCCTGTTGTGTGCTTGCATACTTTGACAATGTCACATCCCTCTATCAAGCATTGCTAGAAAGCCCTAACTGTCAGATCTACTCTTTGGGACAGTTTCCTTGTTTTAAGGGCCATGCTTCCCAAGGCAGCTAAATTTGACCATTTTACACTAGCTTTGAATCCTGGAATCATATCCAATCCCTGAATCACTGTGCTTAAGATCTATTCATCAAGTCATATCATCTCTAAGCCTCCACAGTGTCTCAGTCTCCTTAAATCTAGGGTTCCATACCTGTCACCTTACGTACCTCACTTAGTTTGATTTGATCTGGTGATTGGGTTGATCTCTCCTATCGGGAGTAGATCAGGGTCTCCCCCTTGTTACCTTGGCTTTGGTAGCAAAAGTGAAGAGTGCCTTGGTTGACGTTACAACCATCCATTTGGGAATTAGGGCTCTCTTGGTTCACCACTTTGGTTGCCTATCCCCTCTACCATCCTTACAGATCCACCATTAGGGCCAACTACAAGATTGGTGATAACAAGCCCCTAAGAGGAAAATATCATTAAATAGTGACAAGGAAGAGTCATCTAAAGGATATATTAAGAAGCAAGTTGAAAATGTGAGTGATATGAACTACCATCCTTACGGATCCACCATTAGGGCCAACTACAAGATTGGTGATAACAAGCCCCTAAGAGGAAAATATCATTAAATAGTGACAAGGAAGAGTCATCTAAAGGATATATTAAGAAGCAAGTTGAAAATGTGAGTGATATGATTCCGATGAATTTCCTACTTGGACAATTGATTTGGACAATTGAACAACTTGAGGACAGTAAACTAATTGCAAAGGAGGTCATGTAACAGGAGTTCCCTACCTTTGAATATAACTCTATCACCCTGAACCATGCAAGCTATGACAAACAAACCAAAAATATATAATTTTCTAAGGTGAAGATAAAGAGAAAAAGGCTCCTATAAGACCACAATGTTGGCTTCGATGCCATGAGTTTGGGAGCCTCTAGTGCAATGGAGATACATGAAGCAAGAAGGAAGATGTTGAAACATTCTATGAATCAGAAAGAAGAAATTGCAAGAAGGAAGATGAGTTTTGATGAGATGGAAAGTGTATTGAACCCTCAACCATTGTTTACAAAACCCCTTTCTGTTAAAGCACTTGAAGATGGCCTAGAAGACTCTCTAGAAAATTCTACCTAAGCGAAGGAAGCCTAAGAACTGTTCCTTAGCATTAGAAAAGCTATGGCAAGCAATGTAGAGGATAGGATGATTCTCCGTTTTGAACCAGGGGAAATTTCTAGCAGAGCTTTTGTGCTTAGTGGCAAGATCTGTTTGCTTAAGGAGTCCTTCAAGGCTAAACTGCAAAAGAATATGATATTCAGTGAAATCTTTTGGGGACACATTTGTTAATAAGCTCATAACTATGAAGGATTACAAAAGACTAAAGGAAAATATCCCCTTAGATAAGAGACTGAAGTGAATAAGAGGGGGATCGGATAGCAGAATTGGTGTGTTACAGTCGCTAACTGGAACATGTGATTTCATCGAGCAAAGAACTTGGTTTTTCTTCAAAGCAATTGAAACCATGAAATATTTTGAGGTCCCTGCTCTCATACAGGAGGATGAAATTCTCATGAGAGAAGAATTAGAAGCTAAATTGAATGCAACCAAGGTTTCTTTGGGAGAAGAATTTGACAGGCTCACCAATTTCTCAGGGGAAATAAGGAGATGGCTCGCTGCTTTCTTTCTGGACAATGCAGAGCATAACTCAGTAGTTCTAGACAATGCAGAGCATAACTCAGTAGCTAAAGAACAACGTGGAATCCTATATAGAATTGAAGAATAAATATCCTCCCTAAGGGTGAAGAAAGAAATAATTGTGGGCCCACTTTGTGGCTATATCAAAGAGAGGCTAAATCAAGCTATAGTTGCAATCTCTAAAGGTACATGAATCTAAAAATAATTAATGCTCTTGCACATTCTCAACTAGCTTGTACAACGTATATATCAAGGTTTCTTAAGAAAAGAGAGGGTTCATATTCTAGAGATCCTACCTACACATTGTAAGTAAAGACTTCTGATTTCTTTCCCATTCAATTTCCTATGTCCCAGCCTTATGCTGAATCAGTTTTCACAGGTTTATACCATGAGGGCCGAGTTGTGATTGGTACTTTTCTCTTTCCCTCCAGATTTTCTACATTTCAATCTGAGGGAGCCCCACCCCTGCCTTCAAACCTCGGATAAGAGACTGAAGCGAATAAGAGGGGGATGGGATAGCAGAATTGATGTGTTATAGTCACTAACTGGTACTTGTCATTTCATCGAGCAAAGAACTTGGGTCGTCTTCAAAACTATTGAAACCACAAAATATTTTGAGGTCCCTGCTCTCATACAGGATGATGAAATTCTCTTGAGAGAAGAATTTGAAGGGGATGGGATAGCAGAATTGATGTGTTACAGTCGCTAACTGGAACATGTCATTTCATCGAGCAAAGAACTTGGGTCTTCTTCAAAGCAATTAAAATCATGAAAGATTTTGAGGTCCCTGCTCGCATACAGGATGATGAAATTCTCTTGAGAGAAGAATTTGAAGCTAAATTGAATGAAACCAAGGTTGTTTTGGGAGAAGAATTTGACAGGCTCACCAATTTCTCAAAAATGGAAATAAGGAGATTGCTCACTGATTTCTTTCTGGACAATGTAGAGCATAACTCAGTAGCTAAACAACAACATTGAAACTTATGTAGAATTCATGAAGAATAAATATTTTCTCTAAGGGAAAAGAAAGAAATAACTGTGGGCCCACTTTGTGACTACATCAAAGAGAGGGTAAATCAAGCTATAGTTGCAATCTCTGAAGGTACATGAATCTTAAAATAATTTAGGCAGCTATGTCTTCCTGCACATTCTCAACTAGCTTGGAAAGCGTATATATCAAGGTTTCTTAAGCAAAGAGAGGGTATATATCAAGGTTTCTTAAGCAAAGAGAAGGTTCATATTCTAGAGATCCTACCTACACATTTTATTAAGTAAAGACATCTGATTTCTTTCCTATTCAATTTGCTCTGTCCTAGTCATATGCTGAGTCAGTTTTCACAGGTTTATACCATGAGGGTTGAGTTGTGATTGGTGTTTTTCTGTTTCCCTCCAAATTTTCTACATTTCAGTCTAAGGGAGTCCCGCCCCTGCCTTCAAAGGAGAACGGTTTTAATTTTTTGTTAACTATGTCATTGGAACCCCTGTAATGCCAAAGGTCTCAAATTTGTGAACAAAGTCAGTTTTTGGATATCTTTAGATGTTTTGAGAAGCACCTCAGAATGGTGATAATGGATACATTGTTTATATGATCTTTATTTTCAAACTTTTGAAGAAATTTTTTTGAACATGTATTCTTTTAGTCTCATTTGAAATAAATGTAAAGTCTTCTAAATCTTTTCTGAAAGACCATCATCCCTTTCTTAGGTGGAAAGGTGCACCATCACCATCTATTGCAAAATCATGCATTTACTAAATATAAGTTTCCAAGTGATTACTATTTTAGCGAATACATTAAGGACAAGATTCAGGATTACAACAATGATAGAGCTTCACATTGCCAAACTCAAATTCTAATGCGTGTCCACAAGTTGAAATACATATATTGCTAATTGACACAAAGAATACTTGTTTTGATTCCATGATCTCTATCTTACTTCTTCTTGGGACCTTTAGACAGGGTAACATCCTAGAGCTGATGAACCAAAGTCTGCAAGACAATAAAGTTTGGCATATGCTGAATCCAGAAGAAGTCTTGAAGTTTATGGAGGAAGATATGGCTAGAAAAGTGACTTTAATATCATAGACAGTAGTAGTTTGGTCTATTGGTCCCATTACTTGAACAGAGATCAAGCAATGATCATACAATTTCACCCTCTTCAGGAACATGGTGGTTGTGGTAACCAAATGCTAGATATAAATTGCATTTTCAAATAAAGATAGTTTGCAAAACTTACAAAAAATGCTGAGAAAATCGGTAGCACCTATAACTTCCAAGAAAGCCTTGGAAATGTTAGATTCTTTCCCTTGATGTTTCCAATTAGATATGCAAGTTTAGAATAGGTTTTTCTAAGAGCAGGTTACATCTAACAACTTTTAAAGAGTATAGCACTGACAAACCTATTGAACTTTCTAGCCATACACGATATCAATGATAGTTTGCTCAAGTTGAGACCCATAAATAGTTCAAAATGTAATAGAGGACACATAAGGTTTGGCTTGGGAAGCCATGGTCATTTTGCAAGTTGCTTGACTATTGAGGGTAGCTCTCATTGTTCTCTTGGACGTGGGCTTAATGTGTGATGCTTAGAAAGTGGAGTTTCTACTTGTAATCCAGAATAGTTTCAATGCAATGGCCCTTTCTATGGATTTACATTGTTAGTTCAGGAACCTGCAACGAGATCAAGATATGATTTGATAGAAGGTTCAAATGTATTGAATTTGAATCCTACGATCTTTAATAGGTTGATCAGTTCCTATGCTTAGGATAGGAGGATCTATGATGTTGATTAATTGTTCTAACATATAAATAGTTGAGTTGGCCCCTCATATCATTTCCTCAATGATTTGGTGAAACCCAACTACACACATCTATATCAGGGAACCCTTGCAAATAGATAAGGGTGTGAAGCAAATACTTCCCAAAGATTTAACTTCCAATTAAATTATCACTTAATCCCTCAGGTCCTCATGAGCTAAGAGCTAAAGCCCTCATCTGTTACCAAAGTTATCTTCAAAGTTAAAACAATTCACAAGTTGGGCCTTGGACCTTACTTGGTTAAATGTTTTCAATCTTTGGTCAAAATCAATCTTTCCAACTAGATTGAAATCACTAATTACAATGCAAAAGACACACATTCTTAGAAGTTGCAACCTTTAAAATTAGTGAAATGCAAGTAAATCCGTGACATAGGTCTCAAATGCAGAGCTGTAGGCTGCAGTAAATTGCATACTTTGAATCTTGAGTGGTGGGTGGGATCACAGACCTTGGAGTTTAGCTGGTTGTGGTAAAATGCAAGAAGCTACAGAATCTTGATCTCTCTTACTTATAGACCTCTCTGCCTGACATAAAGCTTAATCTTAAGGTTTTAGTGGTATTTACTATGCCTTGGTAGTGTTGTCCTATGTGCCTTTTAAGTTTTTATGTGCATGTTAGAGAGGGGCACTTCGATGCAAATGCAATATGAATATATTTTGCTCTCAAGTGGTGACCTTTGTTTGAAAGCACAGTTCTTTGGTGTTACTATGGATGTAGCAGATGAGAATAATCCAATCATTCTTATGTAAAAGAGAGAAATTGAGCCTCGAAACTTTGTAGGCATAAAAAGCTCTACATTTCATATATTCTATAGATAGAATTTTTTTGAATTTTGCTTGACCGTATGACAGTGATGTGAACACATTTGAATTTCGTTTGGTAACAGCCACGGCCACAGTTGAAGTGACCACATTTCTTCTATATACAATTATTTGGAGGCACACACATGCATAAAATGCTGTAAATGGCATTTGCTGCTGACTTTGCTGGGCCCGGACTGGTAAAATGGATATGAAGCCATACGAGGCTGCTAATTTCCATTTCTATTTTCACAGAAGGTGTTAATAAAGTTCCCAATGACCACTAAATTGTTAGAATTTTAGAAGTAATATCAGATCCTTAGAAGTTTCTCTGCACTTTGTTTGACATCAGCCCAGCTTCATTGTTGGATATATATCCATTTGCAAAAAATAAACTCATCTATGGGAGGCTGA
Source organism: Larix kaempferi (assembly GCA_027924585.1). NCBI lineage: Eukaryota > Viridiplantae > Streptophyta > Pinopsida > Pinales > Pinaceae > Larix > Larix kaempferi. The sequence goes on from BSBM01000040.1 coordinate 1,115,567, forward strand.
GTTTTAGGCTACACTATTGTTTCTAATTATGCATAGCTCAAATAACAGACAATTATGAAGAGTACTATGAGAGCTATGTAATTAAGAATGTCTTCATTGATCTTTTTTACCACATAACACAATTTATTAACCTCATATCATTTTCAGATCATGTTTTTACCAATCTACACCATGGTCTATTGATATATTTTTAATGACCGAATTATTTTATTGCTAAAATAAAAAATGGCTTGTTACAGGTAATTGTTTGACCAGCAGTTGTATGGAACCCTGGACATTGAGCAGAGCATATTTGTTTTTGATGAAGAGAACAAGCACATATATTTGCCCTGATTTATCAACAATCTTAAAACCATTCAAGAAATAGAGAGAAGATATGTATGAGGTGAAGCCCTCAAGGATCATAGTATCACCAAAGCTAAGAAAATTTAAGAAATAGATATAACATCGGTATGAACTAAAGCCATGTATCAGAAAAAGTTGTCGTTTAGTAGTCACTTCGAACCTAAGGCTATCCCAAGATTTTCAAGTCTGTCCAACAACAGAGAGAATGAATGAATTGCTAAAATGGCTTATATAGGTAATTGTTTAACCAACAGTTTTAAGGAACCCTGCTCACTGAGCAGAGCATATGTGTTTTTGATGCAGAGAACAAACAAATATATTTTCTTCCATGTATCAATCAACAAAGCTATCTTAAAATATATTAAGAAATACGTTGAAGATAGGTAAGACCTTAAGAAATCAGAAGACGTTGATACTGTACTTTACAAAATTTAAAGACAGTGATACTCTACATGACAAAATTGACATTAACCGAAGATTAAATTTTGGTAAATTTACTGCAGATGTGATACTTAGTACTAACTGAAGATTTGGTACTAATTAAATTTCGGTAAATAATCGAATATTTGGTACTCATGGTAAATAGGTTCAGTGAATTTTGGTACTCACCTCAAGCCCAATGCTATCCCGTCGTTGGCTATAGCATTGGTAAATAGGTCACTACTACCGCTGACTTCACCATTGAACTACTAAAAAATACTTTATTTATTTTTATTGCTACATTAATAAATAATAGTGGACTTTTAATTATACCCCATATATAAAATTAATGGTATTATTAATTAAATTTATAATATTAAATATGAAAAAGTGTGAAATTTAATTAAATCATATATAATTTTTTCCAATTTAAATTTAAAATAATTTCCAATTTTCACTAATTTAATATTCAATGATATACAATGATAAAAAATACTATCCCTCTCTTTTTGGGTAAGGGGTAACCTAACAACACGTTTTTACTACCGTAAATTTTTGTATATCTTTTTGGTAAAGCTTAACCTAACAACATTTTTTTACTATGGTAAAGTTTTGTAATCTTAGTGTTTTTTTTTTTTAAATATATAAATGTTACATGAATTTTTATGTGAAATGGATATCTTTGAAGATATTTTTTAGATTTTTTTGGGGGAAATGGGAAAAAGTAGGAACAAGTAGGATCACAGCTTTTTGATAATTCAAAAAAACATTTGGATAATTTCACGAATGATTTTCTTTTTAATTAATAAGTTTCCAAAAATATTTTTGCTTATAAATATTAAATTTATAATAAAATTTATAAATACAATACCTAAAATAAATACACAACACAACAATATTTTAATATATTGTAAATTTTCATATCGTATATCTTTATTATTTTAAATTTTAATATTTGTTTTAATTTTTTAGTTTTTAATATATTAAATTATATTCTTTATTTTTATTTTATAATTTTTAAATAATTACACATCTTGATATTTCACTGATCTTAATTTCTTAATACTCTTTTAATATTTTAAAATATATTTATTTACCTATTTTTAAAAGTTAAAAAATGCCTTTAATTTCAATAATCTCAATAAACTAACTAAAATTAAAAACAAAACTAAAAACAAAAGAAATGATAGAGCAAGATAGCTCAATACAAAAGATTATTGATGAAGAAACACAATACTAATCCCATTATCCTTCCGTACATTATTTTAATAATTAATTCTCCCATGACTAATTTAAATATTTCTCCCTAACTAATATTATGTGAGCATGATTTTATGAGGTTGCAGATATTATTTAAATATTTAATTCTCTAGACTAATATCATTGCTACTTAACAAATATTATGGATATGATCTTCTCCTGTATATTATTTTGATAATTAATTATCTAGATTGATATATTATTACTAGTTTAAATATTACTTTCTTACTAATATTATGTGAATATTACTTATACAATTCTATGTTCAATAGTTTTTTTTTTTTTTAAACTCAAAAAAATATTTATACTTCATTGAAATATAAAAATAATAACAATATAAAGATTCATACTACAAATTACTCAAACATATAACATCAGTCTCTGCAGCATTGATATCTTAAAAAAAAAACTGTAGATCAAAACAAAAAAGAACTCAGTTCCTGCAAGAACAAAAACAACACTCAAACCCATATCAAAACATTGTTCCAAATCCAAGGCATTTTTAGATGTCACAGCCACGAGTCACGCTTTCAATAGAATAAGATTGTTTTCCACAATTTAGCCTAAAGAAAATCTATCAATTCTGAACCACGGTTCACGCTTTTAATCTCGGGGAAAGAAATACCTCTGTCACATGGTTTTGTGAGATAGAATTAGATTTAATTAAAAGAAAATCTATGAATTCTATTTAAATCTGAAAGTGGGAATGGACACTAAAACTGAATTGGATTGGAAACCCCGTAATTACGAACCCGCTGTAATGTAATTTAACTTAATTGCTCCTCACTAAATTATTTCTGTTCGCAGCTGGCAACCCTAGATATATAATAAAACTGATCGAATTTACTATATGATAAAATTGATCAAATTTATTGAGCATCATATTTAATAATATTCATTTAATGTGTTGGGCATGCGTGGGGGAGATTTGCTACCTTTCTTTATACGGAAAATAAACAGATCTTTTTAATTTTAAATGTGCACAGGGGAAGGGGAAGACGTGCCTAAATAAAAGTATTGTATCTTCCTAACAAGCCCCTCGGGCCTCGCCCATCGCATGCACAAAAATAAGTGGCCTGGCAAAAAACATCTAAGATTATTATGATAATTAATGGATCCAATTGCACCAACAGTTTGCTATTTAGAACCGTGAATTCAAAAATTAAATTAATGTCCTGAAAAATAGTCAAGGTTACCCAAAACTCAAATAAAAGTAGCTGACATAATGCATGTAACGTTTAAAGAAATATATATAATGGGACTAGAGACATCATATAGAACATCATCGAAACAAACAGTATCACAGATATTTAAATTTTAAACTAGAGCTTCACCTAATCCTGAATGATAGCCATGAAATCTGTTCCACATATCTGAAAAAATGGCTGTATGTAAAATTAATATCAGAAGACATTTTAAGAGGTGCCAAAATTAAACTAATTTTTGCTTTCCGATGACAGAAAAATCAGAATATTACCTGGCAAAATTTTTTATCACCTCAGGACGGATAGAACTTCAATTTCCATTGCTTCATTTTACTGAACTCCAAGCTGTGGTAGGTCTTTTGGTCAAGCCAGTAGATGACCATGGATATGAAATCAAAAAGATAGAAAGTGAAAAAACAAAATGCGGTGCACCTAAAAAAACCAGAGAAATATACAATCCAACCAGAGTTAACAAGCAACAGGAAGAGATCTCTGTTGATAACAGATGAAAGAAAATGAAAAGAACAGAATAACAAGAAAACAAATAAAATACAGCAAGCGGGAGCGGGAGCGGGAGCGGGAGAATGGCAACGCCAGAAAATAAATCAATCCCAGATCAGTCTGAATAAAATAAAAAGTGAAGAACATGGAACAATCCAAGCCTGCAGTGGATTCCTTAAATAGATGGAGCTGCTTGCTTTCTTGATAAATGACCGTTGGCAGGCATCATGGAGCGAGTGGGTGCTTTTTTTAAGAAATTGAAATGGTGGGAAGCGGCAGCTTTCCAGCTTTTTCTAGATACTCTAGAGGATAACCGTCTCCAGATTCTATCATGATCTAAGAAATTGAAATGGTGGGAAGCGGCAGCTTTATATTTCGTCATCTGGCATCTGGGAGTAATCCGAGGATTCTCGCAGACGCTGAAATAATTACCGAGAGCCTGAGCAGACCCTGAGAATTATTCAGGTTGAACGGCCAGCCGGAAAAATGAAAATGAGATGAAGTTTAATAAGAAAATGAAGTTTCTAAATGTAAAAACCAATTATAACCGAATTGTCTAAATTTGAACTGGATTTCTTGCTAAATTGTCTATGATTCGCAAACACTTGTTAATATCGAGTTGAATGAGACTTGTGATTCGCAAGGACTTGTTAATATCGAGTTGAAGGCTTATGGGCCAATTATTTAATTATTGTTAATATAAAATGTTTTGTGAAAAATAGAGTACGGTAACCACGTGACAAATGAATAGGTGAGATAAAAGTTTTTTATAATAAAATATAAATTATATATTTTTTGGTTTAAAAAGTTATGGTGATGGGTTTATAAATGACATTTTTAACTAATGGAAATTATTGAAAGAAAAAAGAATTTACACAATTTACTCATTTGATACTTAATAAGAATGTGAAGAATTTACACAATTTAGTCATTTGATACTTAATTATATTTATATTTCTAACTTTGTACCTCTTGGTGTGCCAGATCGTCAAATGATTTTTTTGCAGAACATACCTGCAGAATTGAGATTTATAAGAACCATTTTAAAACGCCAATGTAATACGTCCTAAAAATAAATGAAATCGCCAAGAATCATTAGTAATTGTACTACTCACCCTTTGGATTCCACAGGAAGTCAATTCCAGAGTTCTACACTTCCTTTCACATAGGTATCTACTTTCAAATCTTCATTTCCTGCACCACCCAATAATGCAATGGCATTTCTTCAATTCCAGACAGAATTTACATGTTTTGATTAATTGCACAGCGGCTACAGAAAAAAAAACAGCCAACGTGAATATTCTTGAACTGGAAATTGCAACGCCCACTCTACTCCGCCAGCCGGGTCAAACACGCTGCCTCAAAAAGTAGCTACAGTCCTGTTAAAATGCAGTGGCCAGAGAATGTATGGAAATTATTTTCTGCACAGCTATCAGAAATCTTAAGTAGCGATCAGGGATCAAAATTGAACATGTCACAGCACGTCAAAGGGCTCTCAGCACGTCCCAAAAGTGTTGTAAAAAAAATGGACGTAAAAAAAAAAAAAGATTTTTAATTTTGAAGTTTTACAAATAAATGTAATAATTATGTTAAAATTTCATTAGAAGTGCTATGTTTAAAATTTCTCAGCACACCGGCAGTCCGGCACCGACTCTCGCTCGGAGACTCCAGGAATCTAGTCCCCGGTAGTGACCCCGGTCCCCGACTCTCCATTAATTAATTGATTAGTGATTATTTACTATGTCCCGAGTCCGACTCCCGAGTGGGCAATGGCATAATTGGCATTGATTGATTATTTAGTGGGGTTGGAAACTTGGAGGCTGGAGCCTCGATATTTAACAAATCTACTTTACATCCATCATCCATGCAGCTAAAATCTTAACATTTTTATAGTTGTATAATTCCGCATTTAATTTCGGTTCAGAAAGTCGTTCAAAAAATTTATGATTCATGAATCATGAACCGTGACAGAATTTCCCAATTCCCATTGTCCTAAATTCTCATTTCCCAATGCCCTTTTCCAAATTTCCTAGCTCCAGGAATCTAGCCACGGCCAAATTCCAAATTCAATGTATTGTGTCATTCAAATTTGGGCAAGTTGGGAGTCTGGGGCTGGGATAACCATCGTCCGTCACCGAGAATCTTCAAGCTTCAACATGGGTCCGTCATTCTAATTTCTCCACTAGTCGACAATGGTGATTCGGTGAATGGTGCGAAAAGCAAGCCCTAATTCCAATTTCCCATACTGTGCGCTGGTTTGAAAGAGGACCTCGGTTTCAATGGTGATTCGGTGAATGGTGTGAAAAGCAAGCCCCAATTCCAATTTCCCATACTGTGCGCTCGTTTGAAAGAGGACCCTAGTTTGAAACTTTGAAATGTGAGCAAGCCCCAATTCATTTCCAAATTCCAGTGGTATTTTAAGCTTCTAGTTCTCATCTTGCTGGATGTGGCTGTAGTGAACGTAGAGGCGAGAGGCCGCATTGTTGACAAGTGCTGTTGTCCGGACTCTGGTGGTCGTTTGGCTTTCTGCGGTGTTCCAAATTCCAATTGTTATTGCTGAAGACAAAGTTCTGTCACCTGTGGTTGCTGCAGTCTTTTGCTGGCGCTTTCTTTCAAGGTATGTTTCCTTATTCCATTTCCAATTCCCATTGTCTGTGAATCTGTATTGGCACGGTGTGTACTGTCTCGATTTTGAATAGGTTTTCAACTTTTCACAATCCTATATGTACTGTATTGAGGTATAGCTCCACACTAAAGAGTCCACACAAATTGCTCTATCTTCTTAAGCAGCTTCTCCAACAGTGTTGTAATAGAGGCGTAGTTGGGGACCTGGGGTCCGGCCGTCCGGGGATGAAACATTTATAGTATCCTGTGTGCTTTTATGGCAAATTCATTCCCATCCTTTTAAAACTATTCAGACTTGCCCTAGGAACCGACATACGAGAGAAACCATACTTTAACTATTATGGGAATACCGATTACCGAATACACCTTAACATAGCATGCATCTATTCTATTTGTACCCCAACCAAAAATAAAGAAGGAAGGAACAACAAAGCAACAAGGATCTCTTCCACATGCCTGATGCCAGGTAAGGTGATTTTGGGTGCCTGTGGGTTACTGGGTACGTTGGCTAACAGTATTGCAATTCGCGGCCCTCTTATATTTTATTAGATAAAGAAGCAGTGGAATTAAACCAGAGATAGCGCCTTACCTCGATCAATCAAATTTGAAGGCTTAGTCTAGTTCCTCACAATTCCAATTAGTTTAGTAATCAAATTTGAAGGGTTAGTCTAGTGTCTTGATGTCTAGTTCCTCACAATCCAATTATAAATATGTATGGCCTACAGTAAGTTGGTCAAATGGCTTAAACTCTAATTATTTTGAAGGTAATTTGTGTGCAGATTTCACAAAGTAGAAAGCTAGATATCAAACATAGTATCTTGAAATCCATAGCATGGTATATCAACCATTCAGCAAATTTATGTTATCAAAATCGAATTGTTTGTCAAAAACTAAATTATGTTATAAAGAGGTAATAAAACTAAATTAGTCTCCAAATATTCTATTACTAGGTTGGTTTCCAGTGATGCCGAGAAAGAAACTCTGTATTCAATGTTTTAGTAAATATAATAAATTAAAATGTTATATTTCAAATTAATTTATAATTGAAAATTGATTTGAAATGTAATATTTTATTTAACATATTTTTTACTGAAGTGTATGAATAATTTATTATTGTCAATTGAAAAGCAAAATTTTATAAAGCTTTTCATCCTTGAAGTGTGCACAAATATATACCCTTCAAATTTAAATTAAGACTAGCCCTTCAAATTTGATCACTGGTAGCGATATCCCCCACATCTCCACGACAGATGGAAAAGGGTAGAGCAAGCCGTAAAATGAGAACGCTAGATGTTGCAAATCCTCAATGTGACAGAAACAACATGTCAATTGCATTTATCGTAGACTCGAGAGCACAGGGAGTGACGGATGGACAATATCGTGTGCACCACATGTTAGCAAAATAAAAAATTTAGAGCAACAAGCAAAAGGTGGTTAGGTAGGAAGTGGAATTAGTACTGCTCAGCGTTTGCCTTTCATTGACCATAAAATGTGGTGAGTCACTCTCCTCTCTTCGTAGTAGGGAAATTTGTAGTCGATGAATTGATGAGTCAAAACGACAAGAAATAGAGGTGGTACGATTATGGAAATAATACTAAAACGATTGACCAAGTTGACGTTAATGAAATAGGCATAGGTGATAGGCTACATAGGATTAAATGGGGCTGAAGAAATGGATAGATAGGGTGGGTTTAGATACCATCCGGGGTTTTGCCGTTGTTTTTATTGGTAGGTGCCACGCTGGCTCGGACCTGATAACTCGGGTTATTCAAAGCCGGGTGCTTCGCACGCTTACACTCTCACCGAGTTCACCGATTTTGTGTGACCTCTTTCTCTCAATAGTGGGTTGAGAACTAGGTGTGGTGTGGAGATAAAAAGAAGGTGCCCCAAACCAATGCGATTTTTTGCACTCCACAAGGCACGCAGAGGACCATCTAGATATTGTCCTAGCTTTTATCGAGGCCATAGGATAAATGATAACTAAAACGCCCCATTTTGCCGGTGAATATTTGCTAAAAATCGGTGCAAATTGTTGCTGCAAATTGCTATTTCTGCAATTTTGCAATTTTCGCAATCTTAATTCCTTGTCCTAGACTAAATACTCAAAATACCCAATTTTAAAACTACTCAGATTGCTGAAATTGCGATTTGAACACTACAAATTGTCATTAGAAAAATAATTTCTCTATCGGATTCTGATGGATTGGGGGCGTTTTGGTTAAAGTTACGTTATTAATAATTGAGAAACCAAAGTTCTAGGTTATTAATAATTAAGATGATTTTGAAAATGATAAGAGACCTGGCCCCGATGGGTGGACCATTGAGTTCTTCACCCATTTTTTTTATTTGCTAGGAGTTGAACTCAGGGAGGTGGTGGAAGACATCCGAATCAAAAGGAAACTACCAAAGGAATTGAATGCAACTTTATTATACTGATCGTGAAGAAGGACAAGCCTGAATCTTTCAATGACTACCGTCCCATCTCTTTCTGCAACCTGGTCTATAAGGTTGTGACAAAATTTTTATCTAACAGAATTAAGCCATTGTTGGAGAGAGTCATCACTAGTGAACAATTTGGCTTTCTCTCAAATCAATAGATTTTAGATGTAGTGGGGGTTGCGCAGGAGACACTACATTCTATCAAAGTCAAGAATATACAGGCTCTCATTTTAAAGATGGATCTAATCAAAGCTTACAACAGAGTTGATTGGTCTTATTTGAGGTTCATCCTGTTTCAGATTGGTTTACCTATTGATATTACAGATTGGATCATGTGTTGTGTCAACTCTGCTTCTTTTGTAGTCTTAGTTAATGGCTCTCCCACAATTTTTATCTTGGGTAGCGGAGGACTACGCCAAGGCTGTCCATCATCTCCCTTACTTTTCCTGTTGGCAATTGAAGGTCTGAGTAGATGTATTAACAAAGCTAAATCCGAAAGCAAAATCAAAGGTATAAAGATATCCTCTTCCCTTTACATCACACACTTATTATTTGTAGATGATGTGTTAATCTTTGGCAGTAGAACCTTTGATGAATGGAAAGTCTATAAGGACATTATTGATTGTTTCTCTGAAGCCTCAGGCATGAAGATAAGCCCTGTTAAATCCTTTTTTCTGATTAGTTGTGCAGAAGACTAGATTTGTAGATAGATCTCTGGCATTTTCCCTTTCAAGATGGATGATATTAATGTGGGATTCAAATATTTTGGTTTTTTTCTTAAACCAAATGGTTATAGAAGTCATGGTTGGATGTGGTTAATTAAAAAAGTTGAAAGAAGAATTTGTTTTTGGACCTACAGGTGTTTTTCATTAGGTTGAAGACTTATTCTTGCTAAATTTGTGCTCAAGAATTTGCCTGTTTACTAGATGTCCTTGGGTATGCTACTAGTTTCAACTATCAAGGCCATAAGGAAAAGAATCTTCCAGTTTGTCTGGGCTAGGAATCTGGAGTAGTTTAAATTTCATTTAAGCTCATGGGAGAGCTTGTCCCTTCCCAAGCAAGCTGGAGGCTGGGGTCTAAAGCATCTAGGGATGTTCAACCTTGCTCTTTGTGCGGAAATTTTATGGAGAGGCATTTTCGGTTCTAATATCTAGAGATTTGTTATTAGACAGAAGTACATCAAGGCTTTCTTCTTAGCAGAATGGATCAAGAAGCCGGTTGTGGCTCCTGCAAACTTCTCCTCGATGTGGAAAAACCTTCTTAAATATCTTCTTATTATCAAACATTGGATTAGTTGGAAGGTTGGTCGTGGTATTCAAGTTATGATTGAGATTGATCTGAATGTGGGTTTTTCTGCAAATTTCAGATTATCACAACATTTGATGGGTGAACTAAAAGGGACTAACATTGAAGTGCTTTGTCAGATTGAAGGTAATGATTATGCTGGTTGTTAAATTCTACGTATTAACTTTTGGCTTCAGATCTGGGGCTCTCACCTCAGCTTACTAACTTGTAACAAAATTGTAACAAAACTCTAGATCAACAAACTTGTAACAAAACTGTAAATATTTCATGCCTTTACTCAATCAAATACAAATATTAAATGTTTACAACTACATTTTTTTATGCTTTGTTTTTTTTTTCCAGAAATTCGAAGAAGGGGAATTCATCTTCGTTGTGTTGAACCGTTGTAGTTGTTGTTCCCTCTCTTTCTGTTGATTGTGTGGACATGCCCTCCGCTACTATACTTCTAGTACGTCGATTAGCAAGGCATAGAGGCCGATGGAGAGGGGCATCATCTGCAAAAACCAAGACAATTATATAGATATAAATGCTCATTTATTATTGAGATACGTATTTCATTATTTCCAATATCATTACAATGATATTTACATGTTGGTTGAGTAGCTGAGACAACTAGAGTGTTCATTGGTTTTTCCATTTGTTCCTCTCCCGGTTGAGCATGAGAAGGTACATGCTCTTCCATTTACAAAAAAATTAATTAGTACACATCATCAATTATGTATTTAAAATCATATTAAATACTTATGTTTTATAACACACATACATGAATGGCTAGGAAGCTCCCCACCATCGCATGGTACCGGTTCAGTACCGCTACTGTCGCTGCTTTTGTTGCTCTCAACTTGAAAACAAAAAAAAATATTTATTTTTCGATGTAATCATTTATGAATAGATTACACAAGCACATTATAATGATGGCCTTATTGATTTTATTTACCTTTGCGTGCATCAATGGGGAAATTGGGGTTTTCCCCAAGTTTTTTTGACGTTTCAGCACATGTTGAAAACCATACTTGAAGCCGAGCCTCAAGTCTTCTTCAGTGGCTACCTCTTTAAAAGCATTTCCCTGCAATGCATAACACCATGAAAAGTGCTTGTGATAAATCAATTAATTTTTCGCTACAGTTATAATTTTTTGGCTGCAAATAATGATCGTTTGATTCTTACAATGCATGCCCTTAGTTTCTGATATCCACCCCGGTCCAGTTTGTGCTTCCCATGTTTTTCTACTCTTGTCTTTGTCTCTTTATAGGTTTCGGGGAGCCTATGAAAGGTTGCAAATGTGTTATATATCGCAACTTAAATATACTTAAAAGTTAAAAAAAATTGAACATTGTTCATTGAAAATATGATATGTGTCATACCTTCTTGAACTGATTGGCCGAGTATTTTCTTGTTTTCTCAGTGCCTTCCGCTCCTTCTATGGAACCATCGGAGGACGCTCATACTTATGGTTAATTTCCAAATTGTCCCTATAATCTTCCCTGGAATATTTTAAATTTAAGCCAACTACTGAGGTGACACCTTTTTTGTTGAAGGTATCACCAAACAAGCTGACCATGTGGTTCATCAAATCATCTTTCAATTTTTCATTTTGGGCATTCCACCATGTACGAATGGTGGGCCCAAAAATCTCCAATGCCTTCTCATGTAGGCTCTTATAAAAAGAATTATTTCCTACAAAAAATATGATCATTAATTAAAACTAATTTGAGGTATGTGGCTTTGAATTACATGAAAAAAAACACTGAATAAATTAAATAATACCTGCAATCTTTGGTATATGGATTGGAACACATTCTTGGTCCACCAAGAAGTTAACGGGCAATGATCCCTTGCTATCCACACGTACTGCACCAGGATAGCAACTTTCATATTCGATGCTATTGTCCTCTCTAACATCCTGTGAAGTAGTGGTGGATGAAGGGCCATGTTGACCTCCAACATCTGGTGAGGTCGTAGCATCTAAAGTACATTAATTTTTTCAGGAGAGGCAAATAGCAGAGGTTGGTATGGTAGATTGACGATGTGTTGAACCATCGCTACTACCAATACCAACCTCTTCATCTTGTACTCAATGCACGGGTGTTATATCCAAAAATTCCTACAAAAAAAAACTTCAATTGATTAGATCATATAAAAAAAGAGAACTAAAATAACATAAATGAATATATGTCAAAGTTCGTAAATGTTAGTTTTTCAAATTTACTTCAATCTGATCTAGGATCTTAACTGAGAGAACAACATGTACAACATATTAATCATAGAAACAATAATGCAAGCACACAAGAGACAATAGACACACAGAGTTTCACTGGGGAAATCCATAAAGGTGAAAAACCACACAACTTCCTCAGAGATAGATAGAGCAATGATACAACCCAAGCATAAGAGATATACTCCTAGCAGCAGCTTCTCCTCCTCCACTAGTGTGCCACTCTCCAATGAGTGTAAGTGTGAGTAAGTGAATGATCAAATAGAGTGCCTCCCGCACTCTATTTATACTTGACTTGACTTGCCTAATAACTTTTACTAGGTCGACCTTAACTTAACCACATAACATAATGCTGACAGGGTCGATCCCCAATAGGGTGGTCTAATAACCCTTTAACCCACATGACTTATATAGGGCTGACCCCAACAAGGTGGTCTAATAACCCATCAAGTATAAGCTACGACACTTACAATATAAATGATGACACTTCCATATAGAGGAATAATAACATCTCTATAGGAATACAAACACTTCCGTATAGAGGAATAATAACATCTCTATAGGAATACAATACACATATATGAAATAAATTCCGAAGTTACAAATACATCAACACTCCCTCTTAACTAAGAAGGTATTTCTCAACACAGATCTGCTAGCACAAGTCTTCTTCTCTGGATCATCGTCATCGAATCATCGTCATTGTCACTGCGGCTGCTATCTCAATCAATCTCCAATCTACTCGTCATAGGAAGTTCTACAGAGCCAGTCCTTTTTCATACTAAATGTAGGCCCACAAGCTGTAGGTCTTTATCATTAGTGGCCATACTGTGGAACCTAGGACTGATTACATGCATCAACAAAACCTAGCATAGACTATAGGTTCTTTTACATGTTGGCCTTCACAAAACCTACTCAGAGCATCCCAGGATGTTACGAGGACACCAATCTACCTGTCTGGATCTCGATAGAGCATCCCAGGCTGTTACGAGCACATCGCTCTACCTGTCCGGATTTTAAAGGATCTTTTCTATGTGAACTTTCGCAAAACCTACTCAGAGCATCCCAGGATGTTACAAGCACACCGCTCTACCTGTTTGGATCTTGATAGAGCATCCCAGGATGTTACGAGCACATTGCTCTACCTGTCTAGATTTTAAAGGATCTTTTCTATGCGAAACTGTAGCAAAACCTACTCAGAGCATCCCAGGATGTTACAAGCACACCGCTCTACCTGTATGGATCTTGATAGAGCATCCCAGGCTGTTATGAGCACACTGCTCTACCTGTACGGATTTTAAAGGGTCTTTTCTATGCTACCTGCACAACTTGTCCACGACCATAGAGTATCAACCTGATACTCATCATACATCATCCTGATGTACATCATCACATGATCAACCTGAACATCATCATCCTGATGCATATCATCTGGAGAAACATCCTAAAGCTTGTCATCTGTGATCATCCTGATCACCATCATAGCATCATACTAATGCATATCATCTGGAGAAACATCTTGAAGCTCATCATCTGTGATCATCCTGATCACCATCATAGCATCATCCTGATGCATATCATCCAGAGCATCGTCTCGATACTCATCATCCATGATCAACCTGATCGTACCATGCATCCACTTGATGCATACAATGTATCTGCCTAATACATATCATCATACATGATTCACATGATCATACAATGTATCCACCTGATACATATCATCATACCTGATCCTCCTGATCATACAATGTATCTACCTGATACATACACAAATACAGAACCACCTAATCATACAATGTATCCACCTGATACATATCATCATACATGATCCTCCTGATGATACAATGTATCTACCTGATACATACACAAATACATGATCCACCTGATACATATCATCATACATGATCTACCTGATCATATCAAGCATCCAACATGATGCATATACAAATGCATGATCCACTTGATCATATCAAGCATCCAACATGATGCATATACAAATACATGATCCAACTGATCATAACAAGAATCCGACATGATGCATATACAGCAGTAACTGGAGCATCGTCCTGATACTCATCACACATCGCTTATATCCATAGCCATGGGAAGGATCCTCCTCTCACCATGCTTGGAATGGCTCCTGCAAATGTGTCCATCACTTCTTCCTCGAAGTGTTGTCAATCTGAAGAACACCAAGCCTCTCTCTGAAGTACTCAAACTTCACTCTAGCTAGTGGTTTTGTTAGCACATATGCAACCTGCTCATCCGTCGCAACATACAGGAGTTTCACTGCTCCTCTCTACACCATATCCCTGATATAGTGATATTTGATCGCAATGTGCTTCGACCTGTCATGGAACACCGGATTCTCAAACAGCTTCACACAACTATGGTTGTCACAAAAGATAGCATTAGCCTCCAATGGGAGATCAAATAACTCAGACAGTAGCTTTTGGAGCCATACTGCCTCACAACTAGCCGAACAAGTTGCAACATACTCTGCCTCGACTGTACTCAGTGCTACGCAAGACAGCTTCCTGCTAAACCAAGAGATCACACCCGATCCCATACTGAAGTAGCACCCAAATGTGCTCTTCCTATCTGCAGCACTTCCTACCCAATCCGAATCAACATAACCCTTGAGGTTAAACTTTTGATTCGCATCATACTTGAGCCCATAAGCAACTGTACCCTTTAGGTATCTCAGAATATGCTTTACAACAACCAGGTGAACACCTCTCGGATCCGTCAGGAACTCACTCAATGTGTTCACCGCAAAGCAAATGTCTGGTCTCATGTTCGTCAGGTACATCAAGGACCCAATCATCTGACGACACACAGTGACATCAACCGGATTAGATGAAGCATCACGCAGAAGCTTCGGGTTCGATGCCATAGGTGTGGCCATGGCCTTGCAGTCCATCATCCCTAACCTCTTCAGGATATCTACTCCATACTTCCCTTGTCCAAGGAAGATTCCATTTGTTCTCTACCACATCTCCATGCCTAGAAAGTAGTGCATCATCCCCAAGTCCTTCATCTCGAACTCGGCAGCAAGATTCCTCTTCGTGTCAGCAATCGATCTATCCTCACCTGTAACAAACAGGTCGTATACATACAAAACTAGTATCACAGGATTGCCTTCCTCAACCTTGTAGTAAAGGTTGGAATCCGCTTTACTCTTGGTAAAGCCCAAACTTGATAGAAATCTATCTATCCTACCATACCAAGTCCTAGGAGCTTGCTTCAAGCCATACAAAGATTTCTTCAATCTGCACACATATGACTCCCTGTCATGTGTCTCAAAACCAAGTGGCTGCTCCACATACACTTCCTCCTCGACTGCACCATTCAAGAAAGCTGTCTTGACATCCATCTGGTGTATCTTCCATTTCATCACTGCATCCAGGGCAAGTACTGATCTGATCAAAGTGTACCTGGCTACAGGAGAAAAAGTCTCTTCATAATCTATCCCCTCTTTCTGGGAGAAGCCATGAGCTACAAACCTCGCTTTGTATTTCTCCATGCTACCATCTGCAGCATGCTTGATCTTGTAGATCCACTTGGAAGTCACAACAGACTTCCCTTCAGGTCTTGGGACCACATCCCAAACATGATCAATTGGTACTTCTCGACCATGGCATCCTTTTACTGTATCCCGCATCCTAGGAACTTCAGATTCTTCAATATCTTCAATAGATAGTTTGAACTTCGTTGCTGGAACAAATGTTGTAGTCCTTCTTTTGTAGGTGATTGTACACGATCTTTCCTACAAGACAAGTTAAATTGCATGATTAGAAACATCTCATAGTTTTCAGAACAAATTCTTACATGTAAAGAAATATGTCATACAGTCAGCCAATGCTTCAATACAACATTTATCCGTATCCCGTAACTTTCTAGATGCCTTCCAATCTCTACCAGAACATTGTTAAGAGTGTGCACAACTCCCAACGTGTCAGCAAAGAGGTTTCATTCTAGATAAGTAGCAATGGAATGTTGTACAGTGCCATCGACCACTTACCCATTACATGCATATTAGTAGTATACTGTTCATTAATGCAATTATTCTAATATGCATAATACACAACCTAAGTCCAGGAACATATGTATATACACCATTGAACAGTATTATTTAAACAATCAAATATACAAGAAATGACAATTCAAATACTTATCTTTGTTTGTTTTATGGGTGGACTCCCTCTCAATCTTTGTTTCCTTATAGGAACTACTGGAGTGTGCTCCCTCTTGATCTTTGCTTCCTGGATTACCTGTCTTTGAACTTATATCCATCCTCGATCACTATGCATACTTACTAGTATCATCATTGTGTTATCCTCGAGGTCTCATACCTACATTCATTAGTATAATCTTAATACTTATCAAAAACATTATGATTCTAAGTAATCTTAAACATGTATGGTCAAGATCATTTCATACACAGATAATTTATCACAATTCTTTTACTCATGCATATTCCTATTTGACCATAGGACTTTTCTGGTTAGTCATATCATCAATCAAAGTAAGAAGCATAATATGCCTAAACCCATGATTACTAACTTCAATGAATAATCATTATCAATCACGCCGTGTATACTTATATAAGAGATCCTAACACAAGGTAGGATTCTAACTTGATATAGGAAAAACATACCTGGATTAGCATGCTAGCTAGTTATGTCTAACATACCCGCATAATGTCTTCTTGTTCTCTTCAATGACTTTTGCTAGTAACCTGCATATCTCATAGGTTAATCATTATAGAACCAAGTTATACATACCTCGTAAGTAGATCTTCTATGTGATCCATGACAATGGATGAATCTTTGTCTTCATGTCACCATGGTCATATGTTCTTGAACTAGAACATGATTTGTCTTTCTTGATGTTCCTTTCATGTTAGCAGACAACATCAACCTCATACAACACCACAATGCATTAGTACAATCATAAGTGTCAAAAACCCTTAATCAATGAATATCTTCTATCATGCATTAATATTTTTATTAAGGTGATACAACAAGTCTAAAATTAATCAAGATTGTACTAATCTTAATGAAGTCAAACATATCATAAACTTAATCATGAACAGATTTCGAAACATACCCGTAAGTCATACCTGTCGAGTTTGCTTGTAATCTTTTTATGTAAGGCCTTAGCCTCATATCCCTCTGAAACTGGAACTTCTTCACTTATGCAGGTGACGAATCCATTCTTTTCTAGGATTAACCCAATCCACTTGATTTGCAGAAACTGGATCTGGAGTTGGATTAGGGTTTGTCAGGGAAACCCTAAAATTCAAACTTTGAATTTCAAACTTCTAAGAGGATAGGAAGATGTGCCTTGATGAGTTGATCAATCTGGTATACTCAGAATTTGAAAACTGCAAAATTTCACCCCTCAAATTTGCTTTTCAATCTTCCAGATTCATTCGGGAGGACCCTGAATTAGGGTTTGAGTTTCCTGGAGCTTCACCCAACCAAATAGTTTGATCCAAAGCTCTAAAATTCGATTTTTCCAAGGAGCTTCCAGCTATGGTCACATATTTCAAAAATTTCCATTTTTGCAGAAGCCCTAATTTTTCACCTTTCTGATCAAAGTCCCGAACTAGGGTTTGATCAAGCTCGACCTTCTGCCCAACCAAAAAATTGGATCTTGGTCTCTAAATTTCGATTTTGATGAGGATCATCCAGCCATGGTCTCCGATTACAAAAATTCCAACTTTATCCGAAACCCTAAATTCCCGTAGCCATGAATGAAGGTGCTCAAAATCTAATTTTGTTTTGATAGAAATATGCACCTGATTGTTTCTAGTGTAACTCAGAAATTTCAGATCTATAGGGCCTGAAACTTCTGCCTGTGGTAGCATGGCCTATTAACTTTCCAACCCCACAAGTCTAACCTAAAATGGATTCTCTGAGAGAGAGTTATGCCAAGTGTCGCAACGTGACCTATTTATGTGATAAAACAAGAGAGTGAACTTGTACGGAGTGCCACGTGTCACTGGTTCAATTTCAACCTTTGAAAATCATACCTGTGAAAGTACAGTCTGTGCCCTACCTGCCACTTTTTATGAAATTTCATTTAGAGCTTCCTAACCCAAGTTGTGAGCTTTTTTTTCCTAGGTCACCTATTTATGACTGAGATCTAGAAGAGGTAGAAACCCTATATTGTACAGGTCATAAATGTGAAAGTACAACGAATTAGAGGCTCTCCTTTGGACACAAGGTACATGGGGATCTTATCTTCGACCTGTAATATTTTCAGATCCCGAAACCTCACCGAAATGAATTTATAGCGAAATTTCTACGATGACTGGTTTTTTGCTATATCAAGCCCTAGCTTCGCAAGTGCAACAAGTGTCATAAATACCATACCATGCCTTCTTTCAGGCTATCTCTGATACCATGTTAGTTTTTCAGAATTTACTTCAATCTGATCTAGGATCTTAATTGAGAGAACAACATGTATAACATATCTATAGCATATCAATCATAGACACAATAATGCAAGCACACAAAAGACAATAGACACACAGAGTTTCACTGGGGAAAACCATAAAGGTGAAAAACCCCACAACTTCCTCATAGATAAATGGAGCAATGATACAACCCAAGCATAAGAGATATACTCCTAGAAGCAGCTTCTCCTCCTCCACTAGTGTGCCACTCTCCAATGAGTGTAAGTGTGAGTAAGTGAATGATCAAATAGAGTGCCTCCCGCACTCTATTTATACTTGACTTGACTTGCCTAATAACCTTTACTAGGTCGGCCTTAACTTAACTAAATAACATAATGTTGACAAGGCTGACCCCCAATAGGGTGGTCTAATAACTCTTTAACCCACATGACTTATATAGGGCCGACCCCAACAAGGTGGTCTAATAACCCATCAAGTATAAGTTACGACACTTCCTTGTAGAGAAATAATAACATATCTATAGGAATACAAACACTTCCGTATAGAGGAATAATAACATCTCTATAGGAATACAATATACATATATGAAATACATTCCGAAGTTACAAATACATCAACAGTAAAAAATTTCAAAGATGGACTTACCTCGTATTGTTCTATTTTTTCCCTCAAGTCATCAATTTTTTCTTTGATTTATTCAGATTTGGGTCTAATTACAATCAGTCTAAGAAGGCCTTGATTGCAGTTTTTCAAATACTTCTTCACAGTTTCCATTGGGTTGGTTGAATAAAAAAATATCTTCCTCAACGACCACCTCATCATCCTGATGTGGTGTGCTCTATGAACGCCAATCAATAAAAGTAGTTAATTTATTTTTATCATTGCAAAAAATCACGTAAAAAAAAATGCATATAATAACAAAAATAAGTACTACAATCATGTTTAGGTACTATTACGCTATCATTTACCTAATGCGATAGCATTGGTGACTTCCCACGGTCACCCTGCCACAATACATGAAGCAAGCCATATTCATATCGATAAGTAAAAATTGAACCATGTATAATAAACATGATTAATGAAAAAATCTTTATTGTTAATATGACAATCACATTTACTTGTCCATAAGCTATAGGTGTGCTTCTAGTACCACCCCCCTCCCACAATACAATAAGAATGACATCATATTGAAATATTGAGCTCATAAGCATAAAAAAGGTCAAATGTTAACATATGTAATATTATCATGAATTGGGTTACTACCAGCATAGATCCATCTTAAACCCATATTTATCAAGCACCGAGAGGGATCTATTTTCTTGAGGTATATTTCTTTTTTAAAATTTAAACTCAATAAATTTGATCTCTCTTGATTGATAGATCCGGGTTTAAGTTTTAAGTTTTTATTTTATAAACGAACATCGATTTTTTAATTACTTTTTATAATATTTTATTTTATGAGCCCACGTGGATTTTTTTTTAAATACTTTCCATAATTTTTTATTTTATGAGTCGACATGAATTTTTTTAATTATTTTGTTAGGAACAAACATTACAACATCTCTCCCATACTGGGTTGTAGAGCACCTCGCTTCTCTTGGTGCAACTACATTGATGCTATTAGGTACTATTAAACTAACATTTACCTCATGTGTCACCATTGGTGAATTTCCACGATCAGCTTGTGGCATATGGCCACGATCACCCTACCACAATATAAGAATTAAGACATATTAAAAATGAAATTACATATTTGACAATGTCTCTTAAACGTGATTAATGAAAAGCATGGCATATAAATAATTTTGTTGCAAGAGAAAAATCATAAGTCATCGATCAAAGGTTGAGTTAAATGTTGTATAATAAAATTAACCTCACAATAGCAACCCCCGCATCTATTCGATTCAAACCGTAATCATTCAACAAATCTTTATCCTCAGCTATTGATTTTGTTGCACATAGGAATACACGATTTCCTTCACGCCCATCAAATATGCAATTGGGTAGCTTATGTGTTATCCCTAGGTATGTGCTATTTATAAAACTTGCAATATTTCTGGAATATTTTGGCCTTCCATCAATATACATAGTAGCTCCTTTGTTCATATTGTTGTCCAGTAGTTGACAATAATTTGCTACCACTCCGTATGTCCGCATACTTCGCGTATATCGGACCAACAACATCCAGTCATTGTATTTGTAGCATGGTCCGACATACTCTATCAATTATGTTTCAGTGCCATATTCGACCTTTTTCCATCCATGGAAAATAGCCCCAATCCATGTAAATATGATGGAGCAATGCGATAAATCCTCCCATTGAGGAATACATCAGTGTCCACTTGGGGTAGATCCTTGGGTAGCCATCATTTGACAATATGTCTATACCTCATGGGAAACTCAATGTCACCTAGTATGCTCTCATTATAATAATCACATGATCCTCCTTCAGAAAGAAAAAGTTCCATGCATCTATGAAATTTTCTCCTTACCTTTTCACCTCTAGTTGATCTAATTGACTTGTTAGATCTTGTATTAGACGTTTCGCTTTCAACCTATTCTAGTCTATCTTCCTCACTTGAGGAAGATAGATCCAACAAGTACCTATTTGGTGGTACCTACAATCATTGAAAAGGGACTGTTTTGGTCACTTACCACATAGGAAAATTTAGATTCTCTATACAACCTTATACTCCTTAATCTAATAACATGCAATTGTGCATAATCTTGTCATGTATGCTTAGTTTTACATAGAAATGTGCTATGTTGTCTTCCCTTTCATCCATGTGTTCGGGGTCCAAATTTGACTTTGGGTTGCTCATATGAGAGGTTTAAAGTATCTAGTTGTATAGCTGAAATTGTGCTACTCATCATTTTATCGATTGGTTTATGATAGACATGTTTTTATCCAACTCAATCAAAGGTACATGAATTTTAATTTTACCCAACTCATGTTCAATGTTAAAGAGGACATCAGGTCCATCTTTATCCCTTTTTTCATTTTTGAGCTTTTAAGTTTGGGGATTCTCATTTCTTTTTGCAGCAACATGCATCATAGCTTCACTAGCTTTGTCCTTTAACTAATCATTTATTTTAACAGAGGTCACTAGATGGATCCTAGAATTTATTTTTTGGTTGATTTATAAAGGGTTTTTTTGGAGGAGTTTGATTATCTTGATTTGTAGCAGGGGGTATTGGATTGAGTTCATGCTTCTTGTGCAATTTATCTTGTAAGGTATCAACAAAAATTCAATATTGGGCTGAGGACATTTCATATTCACCATTTTATTGTTCATTCTCATAATCATATGTATTAGATTGCATTTAAATTTCATAGTATTCTTGGTTCAGGTGAATGGTATTGCATTCATCATGTGGCCAATTCATTTCTTCCTAAGTATCTATATATTCCTCTTCAAAAGGGAGGCTAGAAAATTATTATTCTTGTTATTGTTCTCTCTAATAGGAGGCTGGATCCAGGTTGAACTTAATTCCCTTTTTCTTTGTGCATAATCTATAGGTTGAAAGGCCTCCTATACTGATTAGCATTATGATTCCTTTGTGCTCCTTCTTGAGGGGTTATGTTTTAAGTATTTCATTCTAATTCAAGGCTGGTTAGTTTGTTGTATTTTTTTTAAAATTATTTTGGACATTTCCTCAATTCTATCCTCCTGCAAATCCTTCTTTAAAATAAAGGAACCAACCTCATCATTATGTTTTATTTTTTCCTTTTCATTTAGGCCTCGCCAAAAATTCAATCTCCCTGATGTTGTCATGTTTCCCTCAATATCTACTACATCAACTTACATGATCAATATATGTGTATATCCTCTCTCCCTCAACATCATAGCAAAATTAGGCTCAAAGACCCCAACAAAGGTGATCTTTGCTACTGCTTGGGAGGTTTTTTTGTTAGTATGGATCTTGTTGTACAATTTATTGAATCTTTTTATTAAACTCTACCACATGTTCTACACTTATTTTCCTTAGGGAAGCAAATTCTATTAAGTAGTAAAGGCAGTGCCTCTTTTCTCCCCACTGTCTCATAAATGAAGTCTCTAAAACTTGCCAAGGGTGAATTAAAGCAGCATGCAGTCCCTTGAACTGATTTATTACATATTCCTCTGAAGTTTGGAAAAATAATCTCATAAGCACATCATCATGCTTAATAAAAAGGTTTTCTATGAAGTCTTGGAAGGAAACCATGTGCTCTTTAGTGGTACTAACCCTTTCACCATCATATTTGGGTAAAATATTTAGATAGTTTTCAAGAAGGTCATAAGATTTTTAAGGGTTAGGAAGGACTTGTAAATCTTCAGGTTTAGGATTGGCTCTGGTGTGTCTCTTTCTAGATGCCATATTAAAACCAATGTATTTGTCAAGTGAAATTTGCAATAGTTGAATGTTTGATTCTCATTCAAGGCTCAAGAATTCGATCTAATATTTATCATTCGGGAGGAAATTGCTTCCATTCTTCATTCCTTGGCAATGAAACCAACTTTCATGTTTTCCCCTAAGATGTTCCAGCCTATTATGGAACTATTCTAGAGCATGATACAACTCAATTTATTTATATTTAGAGCTCAGTCTTTTTCAAAACAGGTTTTTTCTAGTTTTATCTTTGAAATTGCATATGTTCAAGACTAAGGACAGATTGATTACTACACTCTCTTTTAGAGGCATTTCCTAGGTTCATGTTCTATAATCATTACAGTATGAAGTGAATGGAGAATATTATGGAACAAATTGAAGTATGTAAGGTACCTCAGGGAAAAATATTACACATTCATTGTGATGGAAAACATACTAAGCATTTAGTAATTCAGTAGTTTTTACAAATGTAAATAAAATATTTATATATTCGCTGGAAGATGAAACAACTGAAACAGTAATCAATGCACAACCATGATATTACCATGGAATAGTGTCCTTGACACCATGTCCTACATATCAATTGCATTTACTAAGTTGGCCATAGTTAGCATCTTTTGGGGCAAACACAATTACCAGTGTTGGAATTTGATGGCCTACTCCACACATTGATAAAAAATCCATATAATGGCTTAAACTTGAACTTCAACATTGTTAAGACATTTTATTCATATAAATATATTTCTATTGTAAATGTTTATATTTTTAACTATCAATTTCTTGATTTGCAAGTCAAAGTTGGGGTCTTCAAAAAATATTACATGCCCTTTGATGGAAAAAGGACAAAAGACTTCAATAGAGCTGTCAATTTTCAACAACACTAACCTTTCAGGATACTCGCATAGTTGGGAACAAAGGTCGTCATCATTTCTTGTTTTTGCGGGTTGGAAAGAAAATTATATGGTTAGCTTATCCTTTTTTTAGCCTCCATCCAGACTCTTTACTTGATCAAGTATTCTTCATCTTCCTCTCTTTAGCATAATTCCAAACCTTTTGCTTATTTAGACATTAAAACTAATGAACTATTGCCAATTTTGTCATGGTTGAGAGGTGAAGAGGGCGGCCTAACATTTTCTTTCTTTACCATGATTCCAAACCTTTTGCTTCTTTAAACATTAAAATTGGTGAACTATTTCCAATTGAGTCATGGTTGAGTGGTTAAGACGGTTTCCTGTCGGGCCACCCACCAACATTGATTCCCCGAAAACACAGATAAGCAGTTGGGGAAAGTATCAATTGGGCCAATTGTAGCTCTTTT